>CM062295.1:137648328-137945540 GCA_031216915.1 Pictodentalium vernedei
CCTTGGAAAATATGGCTTGTTGTCCTGATGAATCCTGATAGTATTTTTAGTCCAAGACATTTAATGCAAATAAGGTTTAAAAAAATAATTTGAGTAGAATTAAAATTCTACTGAATTGTCATTATACCTTGACAATTATTTTTTTTGCAAGGCAATAAAAATACAAATATCTTTATTAACTATATAAAATCAGAGCGAAATTGGTTTAAAGAAAATGGATATGCAAATGAGATACTAATTAATTAGCTATATTTGAATTAACTATGATTCTTTTCTGTAGACTTCACTTTTAGAGCTGCAGTATCAAAATGCCTGCAAAAAAATTTGAAAACTCCAACAAAATACACCTAATATAACAATAATATGCCGATTATTTAAATTCTTTAAAATATGTAAATTAGATGCAAATGAGATCAAAAATGTCTGTTAATTTTGCTTTTAAGGTTCAATAAACACTTTGAAATTGTGTCATTGTGGATTTTATGTCTGTAAAATGTTTAGTAAGTAGGCAAATGTTCCTTTAAATTACTGTAATTCAATTTTTTTAAAATATTCAAATTATGCAAATTATAGGCAAATTAAGTGCTATTTTTTATGCTTTTTCAATATTTATTCAACATTTCAGACAGGTGATCAAATGGTCTTTCCATAATTGCTGAAAGAAATTGTTTGCCATGCAAACTTGTGAATTTTAGGCCTTCTGTGTGAATTTTCATGTTTTTTTGAAATTTTTATGCTAATTATATGCAAATTAGACACAAGCTAAAAATAGAAAAACTGGTTTGCAATTTTCACAAATTAAAAACACGTAAAATTGGCAACATTTGGTAAAAATTTTGAAACTCTATCTCGAGTTTGTTTTGTTTTATGAATGTTTTTGTGTTTGCGAACTCTGTTTTTTTGCTTGAAAAAGGTCTCTTTTTGGCACGTTTTAGCCTCACCAAAATAGCATGAAAGCACTAGGCTCCTGTGACAAAAAATATCTGTCAGCCAGCAACCTTCAAATTGTCATATCTCAAAAAATATTTGGAATTTTCAAATTCTGAAAAAAGTGTGTTACTTCTCATGCTTTGTAGCACAATATACCACTAAAATTAGAGGGCTGTCTACATATTGAAAAAATCATGTAAAATCCCTACTTTAAACATTATAATTTATATGTTTATCCCATTTTATTTTTCGCAGGCATTAGTACCACATACTAGGTCAGCGATCTGAAGGTAGTGGCTTCCACCCTACGTTCAGATTCCTCCCATTCAATTCTGTAGAAAAAATCCCCATCAAGTTTTTATGGGAACTCAAAACTCGAAAATAGTGATATATCAAGCTTTCGCCCTTATCACCTGCTGCATTTGACAGTAGTTCAGCGATCTGAACATAGTGGTTACCCCTCTACATTCAAATTATTCCCATTCAATCTATAGAAAATGTTTCCATCAAGTTTTTATGGGAACTTAAACTCGAAAATAGGAATATATATATCAAGCTTTCACCCTTATTACCGGCTGCAATCGATAGTACATGTATTTCCTTGCATTTGGGCAGAGTTTATTGATCCAAACTATGTTTTATCCTTTAATTATTGTTATATGAATACTCTCAAAGCGTCAACGAATGTTTTAAAATCGTCCATGTTTTTGTATAAATATAAAACAGTAAAAACAATAACCAGGTAAAAAAGTTTTTAATATTCAGGGGGAGCTTAAATGATCACTTTCTCTCCGTCATGCGTTGTCCATCCATCGTCTGATGTCCATCTGGCGTGAACTTAATGTTTGTTCAAATAAACTTACCAGAACTACATGGAGCACCACAAGGGGCATTACTCTGATACATGCAGCACCCTTAAATTGTTTTGAATAATTTAAAAAACATCTTATCCAGAACTATAAATCAGAATCTTTCGATATTCGGTATACAACATCTCTAGGGGGAGCAGATTCAAATTTGTTCAAATCTAGTCCCTGGGTTTATATTAGGGCTCCCTATGGGAACCCGAATTTTAACTTGGTGCAATATGAGGGAATTTCTTTGAAAATCTTCTCCAGAACGATCAATTAGAATCTTTTGATATTTGTCATACAACATCTCTATGGGCTGACTGGACTGCTGCAATAAGGTAGGGGTAAGGCCCCACAAAGTAATCTTCTGTTTCTTAGGCCATTTTTGCCAAGTGGCAGGCAGGATGTATAACGTTTGTGTTCTGCATCTTCCATCTGATGTTCTACAGATTCTCCCCTGGGAGTCTCTGTTTTGCATCAGATAGAGTGTAATTGATGACTGATTCCGGGCCAGTTTTTTCAGTGCCTGGAGTCATGTTTTCTGGTGTTTTTACACTGTTTGTTTTCATTGGCAACAGCCTTTTTTGAGGGGGGCTGTTTGCCTTTGCTGTAGTTTATCTCACTATAAGATACATTTATATTATCCGAAAGTGTCTCATTAATTATTTAATATAAATTTAAAATTTTTGACCACACTTTGCCATCGGATCCATCGGGGCTCAACGTTACTTTTCAGCAACTTGGGCTTTGCTGAAAAAATATTTTTTCAAAATTATTTTGTTTTGCAATTGTTTTTTCATTTATTAATGGATCATGTTATTATGTATCTTTGTGTCAGGGGTTTTTGCGAGTAACTAGGACTTATTGTTGTTCTTTCACAATGAAGGGACATTGTTCAAATTGTAATAGGAAGAAATCTTCCTCTGACTTTCATGATCATTGTATTAATTGTAGTCAGTGTTCTCGCATTAATCCCTGTCCTATATGTGAACATTGGGATGAGAAACATTGGAAACGTGTGTCACGATATGTTGTTTCTGGAGAAAGAACGATTCCGGCTCTTTCTCCGCAAGGTCACTCTACTCTCTCAGTTTCTATTTCAGTGGAACCAGAACAGGGTGATGTTTCCATGTTATCTTCTTCAAGTGTGCGTCCGTCGTCACAAATGAATTCAGAGCTAGCGGCAAAAGTGCTCATGGAGATTAGACAAATGTCGTCCGCTAGCTCGCCCGGTGTAGCGTCCATTCACCGAATGGTTCGGCAGCCGGGTTCGTCCGATGCGGTCCAAGAGGAAATTTTGGGTGATGCGAGCACTATAAACATAGTAGATGCACACCCAGTGACGGCGGATAGTAAGCGAGAACGGAGGAAGCCTTTGAGTCCGGTTCCTAGCTCGTCCAGGTCCAGCCGGGCCGCGAGCGAGAGAGGCCCCTCTCTCGTACAACAACATCTGGGACCAGATGTTGTGGTACAAAATGTGTCTTTAGCGGAGCATACGTCCGTCGCTCGGGACGCTCCGTTGTATAAGCAGTCCGCAGAGACTGTTAAGGCTTCCTCTTCTCGTCAGCGCACACGACCGCACCTTGGCTGCGTGACCGCCGATATATTACCAGCTTCGCCGATCAAGGATTCTTCGGTGACCAGGTCACACCATCCGGCAGCCAGGGATTCGAGACCGATGGACTCCGGACGTTCGCATAGGAAAAGTATGCGGGAGCCATCTGATGCGGAGCTGCCCTCGGCGAAGCAGCGAAAGACTGCGCCTCCGCAGGTCTCGACGCCGGACATTCTTGTGCAGATAGCACAGCTTATCGCAGCATCCCAGCAACCGACAGAAACGGTGTCGGATCGAGAATTATCCGACGGCGCTGGGTCGGTACGCTCTGCCGAAGCATCGGGGGCGGACGACCGGGAACATCATGAGGTCCGACCGGATGGTGAAAGGGATACGGATGACTTGGAGCTATCCCTTTCGGAACAACATAAAGCTGCCGTGGACTTCATCCGGCACTTTCTCCCTCAAGTTGTTCCGTCGGGCCAGACTGCTGCGCTTCCGGACAAGAGAATTATAGCGTCATTGGACTCTGAATTTTTTGAGCGGTTCAGGGACATCGCTCCCGAGTTTCCGTCACAGTCCAATAATGTTGCAAGAACATTTGAATTATTGAACGACGCTATATTTAAACTTGCTTCCAGGACGGGGAAAGCAGGTTTCTTGTCCGCTAATACTCTCAACCTGCCTTTCATTAATGCAAGGAATAAATTCGATATGGCAGGACAGGGTATACCGAGAGTTCCTCTGCGTATGGACAACGAGGCGGAAGACTTGGAGCTATCATTACCGTCGTCAGCTTCTATTCCAACCGCGGTGTTGGAAACAGCTATTGCGTCTAACAGAGCCAATTTAGATGCCTTATCTTATGCAGATCACCTTACTAAGGCGTTATCACCGCGCCTTCAGGGGAAAGAGTTTCAGGATATACAATCCTCTTTAAGACTTCTTTCAAGGGCAGTAGCTTATTCCACGTGTAACTCCGCCCTTTCAGTGGCAAATCTGGAGTTGGTTAGACGTGACGCAGCCCTAGCTACATCCACACTAGTGGATTCTAAGGTGAAGAACTCTCTTAGAGTCGCTTCGGTCTCAGGAGAACTTCTCTTTGACGGCAAGCTTTCCGCTATTTATGATAAAATTACAAAGAAAGCTAAGGATTCTCTGTTGTTCAAATCTGCTCCTAAGAAGTCGGATACAGCAGACACGAATAAGACAGGCACTTCTGGGTCTAATGTGCCCAAGAGAGGTTCCTATAGAGGTTCCGGTGCGTCCTCTTGGTCTTATTCGAGAGACCGTCAGGATAGCGACTCTCGTTCGGGACGTCCTTCAGGCCGGGACAATCGGTCGGACGCCCCGAGGTCGACGGGGCGAGGTGCGGGTCGTGGAAGACGTGGTTTCTCCTACCGCAGGCCTCGCAGGTCCAGGAGGTGATGGCTTAAACCTCTATCGCGTTCCGGTTGGCGGAAGGTTGTCGAGCTTTTCACAAGAATGGGCGTCGATTACGGACGACCCTTGGGTGAGAGGAGTGACTTCGGAAGGTCTAAAGATATCCTTCAAACGAAAGCCTCCATTAACTCGAAGTCCAAAGTGGACTCATCTTCCGTCAAATCCGCAGAAAAGAGACGCTCTGTTATCAGAGGTGCAGTCTCTTTTAATGAAGAACGCGGTAGAGGTCGTAGAAAACCAGGAATCTCCGGGATTCTACAGCCATCTGTTTCTGGTTCCGAAACCAGACAGCTCGTTCCGTCCAGTCATAGATTTGAGCTGGATAAACAAGCTGATCGTCGCTCCGAAGTTTTATATGGAGACGATTCGATCGGTCAGAGCGAGTATTCGGGTGAACGATTATGCAACGAGCATAGATCTCAAAGATGCGTACTTTCACGTCATGGTACATCCGACATTCCGAAAGTATCTACGCTTCGCAGTCCTAGGAGTGGTGTATCAATTCCGGGCGATGTGCTTCGGATTGAATCTAGCACCCTGGGCTTTCACTCGGGTAATGAACTCGGTAATGATCTACTTCCGAGCTCATTCGTCTGCGGTAACGTCGGCCTACCTGGACGACATTCTTCAGAGGTACGGCAACGAGTTAACGCTTCAGAACGATGTTCAGAATCTTCTTCTATTGCTCCGACGTCTCGGTTTTATAGTAAACGAGGAGAAGTCGGATCTGGTGCCGTCCAAGTCATTCACTCATCTGGGAATGAGCTTCGAGACGCACAACAATCTCGTTCGTCTGCCATTAACCAGAGCGAAATTAGTCAGTTGTTACGCTCGCTATTGTCTGCACGCAGACAAAGTCACGGCGAGAGAATTTATGAGACTGATAGGTCTGTGCGGAGCCGCCGCGGATCTCATTCCGATGGGGCGGTTACGCACACATCCTCTTCAAATTTTCCTGACTCAGAATTGGAGTGTGAAAATTCATTCGCTCGATGTGGACGTTCTCTTGTCAGATCAAGTGAAACAAGAGATTCAGACTTGGGCAAACATTCAGTGGTTAACTCAAGAAGTTCCGCTGCAGTTGCCGGATCCGAGTTTTACTGTTATGACGGATGCCAGTCAAACAGGTTGGGGTGCATCATTAATCCCAACGGATTCGAGATGCCAGGGTCTTTGGGATCCGCAATTCCTGTGCAAGCACATAAACATCAAGGAAATGATGTCAATTTGGCTTGCGTTATGTCACTGGATGGACATTATTCACGATGCTCATGTCCAAATCCTATCCGACAATACGACAGTAGTGGCATATATATGGAATCAGGGAGGCACTCATTCAGTTCTGTTGTTCAATCTAACGGAAAGAATCCTTCTGTTTGCGTTAGAACATCACGTTCTTCTTTCGGTCCGTCACATACCGGGTCGTCTGAATGTGCTAGCAGACTCCCTTTCACGAAAGGGTCGCTTGTTGCCGTCGGAGTGGACTCTCAACAAACAAGTATTCAATCAGATTTGCTACCAATGGGAACGGCCAATGATAGACTTATTTGCGACACATCTCAACAATCAGTTGCAGACGTATGTGTCTCCGTGTCCGGATCCAAGAGCATTTGCAGTAGACGCTCTGTCGATCCCTTGGGACGGAATGATAGGATATGCGTATCCTCCAGCGCCGTTAATTCAACAAGTATTGCTAAAGATAAAACAATCTCAATGCAAGATTCTGTTGGTAGCATCTCTGTCACCACAGAGACCGTGGATAAATCTACTCAGGTGTCTGTTGTGGGACCTACCGCGGAAGCTTCTTCCACGGGAGGATCTTCTTTCACAGGGGAAATCGCGCCAACTCCATCACAACCCGCAAGGTCTCAACCTTCACGTTTTTCCGTTGTGCGGTCCTTCTTGCATGGCAAGCACTTTACAGGACGAGCAGTGGACGCGATTTCTAACTGTAGGAGGACCTCCTCTTCGCTAAACTATGCGGCTAAGTGGAAGGTTTTTCGTCGTTGGTGTAGGGATCATTCTGTAGATATATTCGATCCCTCTATACCAGACATTGCAAACTTTCTAGTATACTTGTTTGACGAAATCAAACTGCAGCCTGTTACTATAAAGGGTTATAGATCTATGTTATCTGATACCTATGCACATCATGATAGTTTACAAATTGGATCTAATGTCTCTTTATCGAAGTTGGTTAGAAACTTTTCGATAAATAGACCCAGAACTCTTAGATTAATTCCTAAGTGGAATTTAGCTTGGGTTCTTCTTGAATTGAAGGAAAAGCCATTTGAACCTCTTGGGACAGTAGATTTCAAATTCTTATCTTATAAGACAGCTTTTCTCTTAGCTTTCTCTTCTGCTAGAAGAGTCAGTGAGCTTCATGCACTATCGGTGAATGATTCTCATTATCGTAGTGTTGGGAATACTATCACCTTCACTACTAATGTGGGTTTTTTAGCTAAGAATCAGGCTCCTAATAAATATCCGGAACCTATTGTTATTAAGGCTCTTCCGTCTTCAGACGGGCGTAGGCCTTTACTCTGTCCTGTTAGAGCATTACGTATCTATAAACAGAGATCTCAGTTTATCAGAAAGGGACGGAAACGTTTCTTTCTGTCTTTGATGCCTAATAGAAAGGATATTTCAGTCCATTCTATTGCTAGATGGATTCAGTTAACTATCCGTACTGCTTATGAAGATTTATCTTCTTCTCAGCAGTCTGTGCTTAAGATTTCTGCTCATGAAGTAAGAGCTCTTTCTACTTCCTGGGCTTATGCTAATAGTGTTGCTATTACAGATTTAATGAAGACTGCTTATTGGTCTCAGCCATCCACATTTACGAATTTTTATCTCAGAAATATTGAGTCCATTTCTGGAGACCTGCATTGTTTAGGTCCGTTATCTGTTGCTCAGAATGTCGTCCACTAAACAGTTGCAACTATAGTTATGCAGGCTTTCTGTTCCGGCAGTGACTCCGTCCGGCTGCCCTCTTCGCTCTGGGCTATTTGACCCAGGGCAAGGGGAAGGGGGGGGGGGGGGGGGCGGGTGTTCCCTTAGGTCACCTGCTTTATAGTGAAAAGCAAGGGAATGCCTCCTCCAAGTCAGTATTTCTGAGTCGCTTCCGGGATGGTTTTAAAGTGTAATATTAATGTTTAAATTCATTCATGTCTTATTTTTAAAGTGTAGCTCGGTGTGAAGCATTTGTATATGTCAAGTGTCAAACGGGCTTTAATATACAATACTCGGACACTTTTAAATGACTATAAAGAGTCTCAATTCTCTGGACTACTTTATTTATTGGCTTGCTTTAAAAATAATTAGTATAAGGGTTATACTGGATGTTAATAGAGAACATGAATGTTATTGTGCTCAATTATTAAGGGTAGTGTATCTTTCTAATTTAAGATTAAATAAGAAAGATACATGTAAAGCCTAATACTCCTTTTCTCCTTAAGGGGTTACCTCTTTACTATATAGTTGAGCTTATTGGATTTTCCTCCATGTCCTAGGCCCTCCAGCCTGTTTACTATTCAGCTAAGTCTGGGTCATTGGTACAGTATAAAAATGTTAAAAAATTTATAGTAATTTATATATTTTTTATACTTACCAATGACCCAGACGGGGATGGCCCTCCCTGGAGTTGGGAACTCTTGCCTCCCTGCTGAGTACATAGCGCTGACCAGGCACTGCCAGTAAGAATGATAATTGGCGCCAATTTCGGGACGTCTGCGTCACTGCGCATGCGCAGTAGAGGCGTAGTATGGAGGTCCTTTAGGACATGATTTCTTTTTGTTTTGGATGCAAATTTTGGGGATTGGGGGGCAAAATTTGTGTTTGGCCCTGGTTTTGTTAGAGTTAGCACCAGCTAAGTCTGGGTCATTGGTAAGTATAAAAAATATATAAATTACTATAAATTTTTTAACTTTTTTAGGCCTCATTGGTATAAAATTTCTGGCCACTTACGTCACCATTATTTTACTAAATATTTGGCAACAAGCACAGCTATTGTGGATTAAAAACAATCCAGTTCCTGTCTTTATATTCTCTGTGTGAGGCAAGGTGTACAGTTGAAACTAGAAGTCCTGTCACCAGTAGTGCGCTTATCTAGGCTTAATTGCGCGTTGGAATTGCGCGCAATTGCCATATTGAACGGCATCCAAAGCATGGCAGGTTTGCCTGGTTATTCATAGCAAACGCATGCAATGTTTCTGCCAATTGACCTCCGGGTTACCCGGAGGTCCATTGGCTGAAACATTGCTTATGCACAGGCCATATATACAGAATTTGATAGCTTCACTTGGGCCATAACGTGTACATTAACGCGCATATCAACGTGTTATTTGTGCGCATTTCATGACAGGACTTTTAGTTTTAACTGTAGGTGCAATCAAGAAATAAAATAAACGTGTATCCTCTTGGTAGGTATGTGAAAAATATCTTAGTTTTTAAAGCAATGGCCTAACGTTTATATTGGTGTCAGGATGTTCAGATTTGATAATCTCTCTGAACACAAAAAAAGCCAGATTTTGGTGAAAATAGGATTACAGAATAGCAGTTAGTGTCTGGGTCACAAGGCCAACTTTTAGCCACACCACTGAAAGACTGTCATCTCCAGGTACAGTTTTTTGAAGGCCAACAATGTTATAGTGAAGTAGGAAAACTCACGAGAATGGGGTGTGAGCATCATTATTAAATTATTTGCATGAACATATATTCATTATGGATTATTCTAACCAGAATCATAGTGAACGATGAACTGTTTGCCTTGATTTTATTTGGGGTAACCGAAGGCAGACAGAAATTTTGTTCCCCCCAAATGTCATGCCCTAATTTTAGTTTGCTTTGTTGACCCTAGTAAATATACAACTGTTTCTATAACCAGAGAAAATGGCTTGCTGACATGTGCAGACAGGCAGGTTCATTTATTACAACATTGAACAAGTTAATAGACACATTTGAAGCAAGTCAAGTATGTGTTAGTTATAACAAGTTGTAGTAGGTTTAATTTCAATATTTCAGGGACAGCAACAGTCTGGTGGAGGTGGCGGAGGCCAAGGTGGCGATAAGAAGGATGATAAGGTAATTTGCAGATGTTTCTTTTTGTGCAAGTCTTAACCTGTTAGCAGGTTATACCCCATTCATACCATGTTCGCTTATGTAAGTACCTGTGAAAAGCCTGTATGTTAAGCTTTAGCTTTTAACCCCACTTCTGGGGCAGGGTGATGTTGCGGTAACCGTTTCTGGTAAGATCACTGAAGTTTAGGAACGTCTAGCTCGTTAGTCCTTGGAAGGGTGACCATCTGAGCGATTGGTTTGGACACCTGCATTGTGTCCTTGTGCAAAGCACTTTACCCCGATTGCCCACATGGGGGCACGATGGCGCTGTGTATTAAGGTGGATTGCACGTCGATGGTATGCATTTCTTCCACCAATCTAACCCTGCCTGTGCTGCAGTGCAGAGTTGCAATGTTGGGGAGCTGGCACCTGCTTATCGTTGCTCGGTGGTTCTCTCTGGGTACTCCAGCTTCCTCCACCCATAAAACTGTCACCAACACGCTATGACCTTGGCTGTTAAAGTGTTGTTAAACCGTAATAAATAAATAAATAAATAACCCACTACTGATGTAAAGCTTCTACTGCAGTTAAATAATTTTTACACGTAGAGTAGAAAGTTCATCCAAATTGACCTTTAACATGACACAATTTGTCAATTTCGATACATTCACACTTCACGATGTTTCATTCAAACATACGATGTTTTGCAGTACTGTCTACTATGTGAAATGACTTATTTAGTTTAAAATACCTACAATTAAATATTTAAAATAAAATTTTAGAATTGTTTATAATTTGACTGAAAAAGCAGGGCAAATTCATTCAGCTTTGATGATGTGTCTAGCTGTCAATCAAGCATTCACGTGCAGCCGGTAGTTCTGCCCACTGGTGCAGATGTAAACAAAACAAACCCGCATGTTTTGCTAAAGTGTTGTTTTTTTCTCCATTTTAAGTGACAAAGTCGATTATTTATTAAGAGCATGGTATAAATAAACAGGCCTGTCATTTTGAGACGGGCAATCGTCCCGGGCCACAGTCACCTGCCCGAGTTCAAAATTCTGTGAACGTTAAACGTCACCTAACCCCGATTTCTGCAGCCCATTCAGTCAAAGGCACCTCAAAATCAGTCGCCTCAAATGGCAATTTTCGCGGATTGAAGGAGGTACATGTAACAAAAGCGCAGTTTGTGAAGTTTGTAGTGTGTTGTCAGCGCAGTCACCCAGAGACAGTAAGTAACTTTCCAAATATACATTATGCTATGACGTACATCATAATTATACAAACCATGTACAATGTACCTTAAAATGATATTAGTTGTCTACCCAGCAGGCTGAAACCAAATGGCCCCCGCAAATCATAAATAACTCTTCTGGGGTCATTTTAGGTGAACCCAAAATGACCCTCCTGTGATGATTTGAGGTGAACCATAATGGCCCTCCTGCAATTTTCAAAATGACAGGCCTGAATAAAACAAATAGGTACTAGGGCCAGTAATCAGATTTAAACCACTCGTAGAATAAGGGTTTTAACCACTCACCAAGGCGAGTGGTTAAAATCCTTATCCTACTCGTGGTTTAAATCTGATTACCAGCCCTAGAACCTGTTTATAAGTAACATGGTGGTCACCTGTAGGAAAAAAGTGTTGTGATGCTTTTTCATCTTTCCTCTTTTTATTATGCCAGCCATGCTTTTTACATCTTAATAGAATTTCTGCCAAAATAAATAGCTTTGACGAGATAGCATGTTGTTGCAATTTATTTTGGTGGAAATTCTGTTAAGTTGTTAACGGCATGCTACTCTATTCATAGTTTGATGCGGCGTGCACCCTTTGAGTCAAATTAGTCCAGAAAGATTGTTATGTTCAGTTGGCTAAACAAGTGGGATTAGGGATTTAACCCTTTGGATCCTGATCGTATATTCCATTCCAGTTCAGAGCCATGAATTGGTAAAGTGTTTTAGTTATTGGGGGAAGACCAGTCAAGGCTGCAAGTTCAAAATATTGATTAGTCTACCACAAAAATTCACTGAGCAACTACCTAAGTTATGGATTCAGGTTGTATCATGATTCATGTCCAGAAAAGTGACCTTTCAGGTTCAAAGAGTTAATGTATTATTAGCTCACCTGGCCTAAAAGGCCTTGTGAGTCTCATCACTTGGCATCCGTCGGTCGTGGTCCGGCGTCCGTAAACTTTTCACATTTTCATCTTCTCTGTAACCGCTGAGCCAGTGTGAACCAAACTTGGCAGGAATGGTCTCTGGGTTACTGTAGAAACCCTATGGGAAATCACATATTTTTATACTGTACCAATGACCCAGACTTAGCTGGTGCTAACTCTAACAAAACCAGGGCCAAACACAAATTTTGCCCCCCAATCCCCAAAATTTGCATCCAAAACAAAAAGAAATCATGTCCTAAAGGACCTCCATACTACGCCTCTACTGCGCATGCGCAGTGACGCAGACGTCCCGAAATTGGCGCCAATTATCATTCTCTGTTTGGCCCTTCATCAGTCAACATCTCACTGATCTTTGTGCTTGTAAATCTCAGTTTAAAGGATGCCAGACACGTAATTTTTGGAGAAAATGTGATTCTAAGGAGGATAGAAGGAGGAGAGGAAAAAGAAGTGACAAAAAATAATCAGGGCTGTACTTAAAATTTTTTGATGAAATTATGTTAAGTTGCCTATTTTCGAGGCATGGGCCTCTTGTCATTCTTGCTAATTGTTGCACTGCTTATTCAGTGTTTCCTCTCCCCTAGCCTTCTAAAGTCCCCCCTTGCAATTCTCCCATGCTTTTGGCATATTTTTGAGAAATTTCATTTCTAAAATTTCCTGGGAGAGTTGCTTGGTTACAGAATGTTTTCTGTTATTTTCCCCATAGTTACGTTTTCACCCATGGGTGTATAACGTTTGTGTTCTGCATCTTCCATCTGATGTTCTGCAGATTCTCCCCTGGGAGTCTCTGTTTTGCATCAGATAGAGTGTAATTGATGACTGATTCCGGGCCAGTTTTTTCAGTGCCTGGAGTCATGTATTTTTATACTGTACCAATGACCCAGACTTAGCTGGTGCTAACTCCAACAAAACCAGGGCCAAACACAAATTTTGCCCCCCAATCCCCAAAATTTGCATCCAAAACAAAAAGAAATCATGTCCTAAAGGACCTCCATAGTACGCCTCTACTGCGCATGCGCAGTGACGCAGTCGTCCCGAAATTGGCGCCAATTATCATTCTCTGTTTGGCCCTTCATCAGTCAACATCTCACTGATCTTTGTGCTTGTAAATCTCAGTTTAAAGGATGCCAGACACGTAATTTTTGGAGAAAATGTGATTCTAAGGAGGATGGAAGGAGGAGAGGAAAAAAGAAGTGGCAAAAAATAATCAGGGCTGTACTTAAAATTTTTTGTTGAAATTATGTTAAGTTGCCTATTTTCGAGGCATGGGCCTCTTGTTGTCATTCTTGCTAATTGTTGCACTGCTTATTCAGTGTTTCCTCTCCCCTAGCCTTCTAAAGTCCCCCCTTGCAATTCTCCCATGCTTTTGGCATATTTTTGAGAAGTTTCATTTCTAAAATTTCCTGGGAGAGTTGCTTGGTTACAGAATGTTTTCTGTTATTTTCCCCATAGTTACGTTTTCACCCATGGGTGTATAACGTTTGTGTTCTGCATCTTCCATCTGATGTTCTGCAGATTCTCCCCTGGGAGTCTCTGTTTTGCATCAGATGGAGTGTAATTGATGACTGATTCCGGGCCAGTTTTTTCAGTGCCTGGAGTCATGTTTTCTAGTGTGTTTACACTGTTTGTTTTCATTGGCAACAGCCTTTTTTGAGGGGGGCTGTTTGCCTTTGTGGTAGTTTATCTCATTATAAGATACATTTATATTATCCGAAAGTGTCTCATTAATTATTTTATATAAATTTAAAATTTTTGACCACACTTTGCCATCGGATCCATCGGGGCTCAACGTTACTTTTCAGCAACTTGGGCTTCTCTGAAAAAATATTTTTTCAAAATTATTTTGTTTTGCAATTGTTTTTTCATTTATTAATGGATCATGTTATTATGTATCTTTGTGTCAGGGGTTTTTGCGAGTAACTAGGACTTATTGTTGTTCTTTCACAATGAAGGGACATTGTTCAAATTGTAATAGGAAGAAATCTTCCTCTGACTTTCATGATCATTGTATTAATTGTAGTCAGTGTTCTCGCATTAATCCCTGTCCTATATGTGAACATTGGGATGAGAAACATTGGAAACGTGTGTCACGATATGTTGTTTCTGGAGAAAGAGCGTTGCCGGCTCTTTCTCCACAAGGTCACTCTACTCTCTCAGTTTCTATTTCAGAGGAACCAGAACAGGGTGATGTTTCCATGTTATCTTCTTCAAGTGTGCGTCCGTCGTCACAAATGAATTCAGAGCTAGCGGCAAAAGTGCTCATGGAGATTAGACAAATGTCGTCCGCTAGCTCGCCCGGTGTAGCGTCGTGTAGATGCACACCCAGTGACGGCGGATAGTAAACGAGAACGGAGGAAGCCTTTTAGTCCGGTTCCTAGCTCGTCCAGGTCCAGCCGGGCCGCGCGCGAGAGAGGCCCCTCTCTCGTACAACAACATCTGGGACCAGATGTTGTGGTACAAAATGTGTCTTTAGCGGAGCATACGTCCGTCGCTCGGGACGCTCCGTTGTATAAGCAGTCCGCAGAGACTGTTAAGGCTTCCTCTTCTCGTCGGCGCACACGACCGCACCTTGGCTGCGTGACCTCCGATATTTTGCCAGCTTCGCCGATGAAGGATTCTTCGGCGACCAGGTCACACCATCCGGCAGCCAGGGATTCGAGACCGATGGACTCCGGACGTTCGCATAGGAAAAGTATGCGGGAGCCATCTGATGCGGAGCTGCCCTCGGCGAAGCAGCGAAAGACCGCGCCTCCGCAGGTCTCGACGTCGGACATTCTAGTGCAGATAGCACAGCTTATCGCAGCATCCCAGCAGCCGACAGAAACGGTGTCGGATCGAGAATTATCCGACGGCGCTGGGTCGGTACGCTCCGCCGAAGCATCGGGGGCGGACGACCGGGAACATCGGGAGGTCCGACCGGATGGTGAAAGGGATACGGATGAATTGGAGCTATCCCTTTCGGAACAACATAAAGCTGCCGTGGACTTCATCCGGCACTTTCTCCCTCAAGTTGTTCCGTCGGGCCAGACTGCTGCGCTTCCGGACAAGAGAATTATAGCGTCATTGGACTCTGAATTTTTTGAGCGGTTCAGGGACATCGCTCCCGAGTTTCCGTCGCAGTCCAATAATGTTGCAAGAACATTTGAATTATTGAACGACGCTATATTTAAACTTGCTTCCAGGACGGGGAAAGCAGGTTTCTTGTCCGCAAATACTCTCAACCTGCCTTTCATTAATGCAAGGAATAAATTCGACACGGCAGGACAGGGTATACCGAGAGTTCCTCTGCGTATGGACGACGAGGCGGAAGACTTAGAGCTATCATTACCGTCGTCAGCTTCTATTCCAACCGCGGTGTTGGAAACAGCTATTGCGTCTAACAGAGCCAATTTAGATGCCTTATCTTACGCAGATCACCTTACTAAGGCGTTATCACTGCGCCTTCAAGGGGAAGAGTTTCAGGATATACAATCCTCTTTAAGACTTCTTTCAAGGGCAGTAGCTTATTCCACGTGTAACTCCGCCCTTTCAGTGGCAAATCTGGAGTTGGTTAGACGTGACACAGCCCTGGCTACATCCACACTAGTGGATTCTAAGGTGAAGAACTCTCTTAGAGTCGCTTCGGTCTCAGGAGAACTTCTCTTTGACGGCAAGCTTTCCGCTATTTATGATAATATTAAAAAGAAAGCTAATGATTCTCTGTTGTTCAGATCCGCTCCTAAAAGGTCGGATACAGCAGACACGAATAAGGCGGGCACTTCTGGGTCTAATGCGCCCAAGAGAGGTTCCTATAGAGGTTCCGGTGCGTCCTCTTGGTCTTATTCGAGAGACCGTCAGGATAGTGACTCTCGTTCGGGACGTCCTTCAGGCCGGGACAATCGGTCGGACGCCCCGAGGTCGACGAGGCGAGGTGCGGGTCGTGGAAGACGTGGTTTCTCCTACCGCAGGCCTCGCAGGTCCAGGAGGTGATGGCTTAAACCTCTATCGCGTTCCGGTTGGCGGAAGGTTGTCGAGTTTTTCACAAGAGTGGGCGTCGATTACGGACGACCCGTGGGTGAGAGGAGTGACTTCGGAAGGTCTAAAGATATCCTTCAAACGAAAGCCTCCATTAACTCGAAGTCCAAAGTGGACTCATCTTCCGTCAAATCCACAGAAAAGAGACGCTCTGTTATCAGAGGTGCAGTCTCTTTTAATGAAGAACGCGGTAGAGGTCGTAGAAAACCAGGAATCGCTGGAATTCTACAGCCATCTGTTTCTGGTTCCGAAACCAGACGGCTCGTTCCGTCCAGTCATAGATTTGAGCTGGATAAACAAGCTGATCGTCGCTCCGAAGTTTTATATGGAGACGATTCGATCGGTCAGAGCGAGTATTCGGGTGAATGATTATGCAACGAGCATAGATCTCAAAGATGCGTACTTTCACGTCATGGTACATCCGACATTCCGAAAGTATCTACGCTTCGCAGTCCTAGGAGTGGTGTATCAGTTCCGGGCCATGTGCTTCGGATTGAATCTAGCACCCTGGGCTTTCACTCGGGTAATGAACTCGGTAATGATCTACTTCCGAGCTCATTCGTCTGCGGTAACGTCGGCCTACCTGGATGACATTCTTCAGAGGTACGGCAACGAGTTAACGCTTCAGAACGATGTTCAGAATCTTCTTCTATTGCTCCGACGTCTCGGTTTCATAGTAAACGAGGAGAAGTCGGATCTGGTGCCGTCCAAGTCATTCACTCATCTGGGAATGAGCTTCGAGACGCACAACAATCTCGTTCGTCTGCCGTTAACCAGAGCGAAATTAGTCAGTTGTTACGCTCGCTATTGTCTGCATGCAGACAAAGTCACGGCGAGAGAATTTATGAGACTGATAGGTCTGTGCGGAGCCGCCGCGGATCTCATTCCGATGGGGCGGCTACGCACACGTCCTCTTCAAATTTTCCTGACTCAGAATTGGAGTGTGAAAATTCATTCGCTCGATGTAGACGTTCTCTTGTCAGATCAAGTGAAACAAGAGATTCAGACTTGGGCAAACATTCAGTGGTTAACTCAAGGAGTTCCGCTGCAGTTGCCGGATCCGAGTTTTACCATTATGACGGATGCCAGTCAAACAGGTTGGGGTGCATCATTAATCCCAACGGATTCGAGATGCCAGGGTCTTTGGGATCCGCAATTCCTGTGCAAGCACATAAACATCAAGGAAATGATGTCAATTTGGCTTGCGTTACGTCACTGGATGGACATTATTCACGATGCTCATGTCCAAATCCTATCCGACAATATGACAGTAGTGGCGTATATACGGAATCAGGGAGGCACTCATTCAGTTCCGTTGTTCAATCTAACGGAAAGAATCCTTCTGTTTGCGTTGGAACATCACGTTCTTCTTTCGGTCCGTCACATACCGGGTCGTCTGAATGTGCTAGCAGACTCCCTTTCACGAAAGGGTCGCTTGTTGCCGTCGGAGTGGACTCTCAACAAACAAGTATTCAATCAGATTTGCTACCAATGGGAACGGCCAATGATAGACTTATTTGCGACACATCTCAACAATCAGTTGCAGACGTATGTGTCCCCGTGTCCGGATCCAAGAGCATTTGCAGTAGACGCTCTGTTGATCCCTTGGGACGGAATGATAGGATATGCGTATCCTCCAGCGCCGTTAATTCAACAAGTATTGCTAAAGATAAAACAATCTCAATGCAAGATTCTGTTGGTAGCATCTCTGTCGCCACAGAGACCGTGGATAAATCTACTCAGGTGTCTGTTGTGGGACCTACCGCGGAAGCTTCCTCCACGAGAGGATCTTCTTTCGCAGGGGAAATCGCGCCAACTCCATCACAACCCGCAAGGTCTCAACCTTCACGTTTTTCCGTTGTGCGGTCCTTCTTGCATGGCAAGCACTTTACAGGACGAGCAGTGGACGCGATTTCTAACTGTAGGAGGACCTCCTCTTCGCTAAACTATGTGGCTAAGTGGAAGGTTTTTCGTCGTTGGTGTAGGGATCATTCTGTAGATATATTTGATCCCTCTATACCAGACATTGCAAACTTTCTAGTATACTTGTTTGACGAAATCAAACTGCAGCCTGTTACTATAAAGGGTTATAGATCTATGTTATCTGATACCTATGCACATCATGATAGTTTACAAATTGGATCTAATGTCTCTTTATCGAAATTGGTTAGAAACTTTTCGATAAATAGACCCAGAACTCTTAGATTAATTCCTAAGTGGAATTTAGTTTGGGTTCTCCTTAAATTGAAGGAAAAGCCATTTGAACCTCTTGGGACAGTAGATTTCAAATTCTTATCTTATAAGACAGCTTTTCTCTTAGCTTTCTCTTCTGCCAGAAGAGTCAGTGAGCTTCATGCACTATCGGTGGATGATTCTCATTATCGTAGTGTTGGGAACACTATCACCTTCACTACTAATGTGGGTTTTTTAGCTAAGAATCAGGCTCCTAATAAATATCCGGAACCTATTGTTATTAAGGCTCTTCCGTCTTCAGACGGGCGTAGGCCTTTACTCTGTCCTGTTAGAGCACTACGTATCTATAAACAGAGATCTCAGTTCATCAGAAAGGGACGGAAACGTTTCTTTCTGTCTTTGATGCCTAATAGAAAGGACATTTCAGTCCATTCTATTGCTAGATGGATTCAGTTAACTATCCGTACTGCTTATGAAGATTTATCTTCTTCTCAGCAGTCTGTGCTTAAGATTTCTGCTCATGAAGTAAGAGCTCTTTCTACTTCCTGGGCTTATGCTAATAGTGTTGCTATTACAGATTTAATGAAGGCTGCTTATTGGTCTCAGCCATCCACATTTACTAATTTTTATCTCAGAAATATTGAGTCCATTTCTGGAGACCTGCATTGTTTAGGTCCGTTATCTGTTGCTCAGAATGTCGTCCACTAAACAGTTGCAACTATAGTTATGCAGGCTTTCTGTTCCGGCAGTGACTCCGTCCGGCTGCCCTCTTCGCTCTGGGCTATTTGACCCAGGGCAAGGGGAAGGGGGGGGGGGGCGGGTTTTCCCTTAGGTCACCTGCTTTATAGTGAAAAGCAAGGGAATGCCTCCTCCAAGACAGTATTTCTGAGTCGCTTCCGGGATGGTTTTAAAGTGTAATATTAATGTTTAATTTCATTCATGTCTTATTTTTAAAGTGTAGCTCGGTGTGAAGCATTTGTATATGTCAAGTGTCAAACGGGCTTTAATATACAATACTCGGACACTTTTAAATGATTATAAAGAGTCTCAATTCTCTGGACTACTTTATTTATTGGCTTGCTTTAAAAATAATTAGTATAAGGGTTATACTGGATGTTAATAGAGAACATGAATGTTATTGTGCTCAATTATTAAGGGTAGTGTATCTTTCTAATTTAATATTAAATAAGAAAGATACATGTAAAGCCTAATACTCCTTTTCTCCTTAAGGGGTTACCTCTTTATTATATAATTGAGCTTATTGGATTTTCCTCTATGTCCTAGGCCCTCCAGCCTGTTTACTATTCAGCTAAGTCTGGGTCATTGGTACAGTATAAAAATGTTAAAAAATTTATAGTAATTTATATATTTTTTATACTTACCAATGACCCAGACGGGGATGGCCCTCCCTGAGTTGGGAACTCTTGCCTCCCCGCTGAGAACATAGCGCTGACCAGGCACTGCCAGTAAGAATGATAATTGGCGCCAATTTCGGGACGACTGCGTCACTGCGCATGCGCAGTAGAGGCGTACTATGGAGGTCCTTTAGGACATGATTTCTTTTTGTTTTGGATGCAAATTTTGGGGATTGGGGGGCAAAATTTGTGTTTGGCCCTGGTTTTGTTGGAGTTAGCACCAGCTAAGTCTGGGTCATTGGTAAGTATAAAAAATATATAAATTACTATAAATTTTTTAACTTTCTGGTGTTTTTACACTGTTTGTTTTCATTGGCAACAGCCTTTTTTGAGGGGGGCTGCTTGCCTTTGCTGTAGTTTATCTCATTATAAGATACATTTATATTATCCGTAAGTGTCTCATTAATTATTTAATATAAATTTAAAATTTTTGACCACACTTTGCCATCGGATCCATCGGGGCTCAACGTTACTTTTCAGCAACTTGGGCTTCGCTGAAAAAATATTTTTTCAAAATTATTTTGTTTTGCAATTGTTTTTTCATTTATTAATGGATCATGTTATTATGTATCTGTGTGTCAGGGGTTTTTGCGAGTAACTAGGACTTATTGTTGTTCTTTCACAATGAAGGGACGTTGTTCAAATTGTAATAGGAAGAAATCTTCCTCTGACTTTCATGATCATTGTATTAATTGTAGTCAGTGTTCTCGCATTAATCCCTGTCCTATATGTGAATATTGGGATGAGAAACATTGGAAACGTGTGTCACGATATGTTGTTTCTGGAGAAAGAGCGATGCCGGCTCTTTCTCCGCAAGGTCACTCTACTCTCTCAGTTTCTATTTCAGAGGAACCAGAACAGGGTGATGTTTCCATGTTATCTTCTACAAGTGTGCGTCCGTCGTCACAAATGAATTCAGAGCTAGCGGCAAAAGTGCTCATGGAGATTAGACAAATGTCGTCCGCTAGCTCGCCCGGTGTAGCGTCCATTCACCGAATGGTTCGGCAGCCGGGTTCGTCCGATGCGGTCCAAGAGGAAATTTTGGGTAATGCGAGCACTATAAACATAATAGATGCACACCCAGTGACGGCGGATAGTAAGCGAGAACGGAGGAAGCCTTTGAGTCCGGTTCCTAGCTCGTCCAGGTCCAGCCGGGCCACCAGCGAGAGAGGCCCCTCTTTCGTACAACAACATCTGGGACCAGATGTTGTGGTACAAAATGTGTCTTTAGCGGAGCATACGTCCGTCGCTCGGGACGCTCCGTTGTATAAGCAGTCCGCAGAGACTGTTAAGGCTTCCTCTTCTCGTCAGCGCACACGACCGCACCTTGGCTGCGTGACCGCCGATATATTACCAGCTTCGCCTATCAAGGATTCTTCGGCGACCAGGTCACACCATCCGGCAGCCAGGGATTCTAGACCGATGGACTCCGGACGTTCGCATAGGAAAAGTATGCGGGAGCCATCTGATGCGGAGCTGCCCTCGGCGAAGCAGCGAAAGACTGCGCCCCCGCAGGTCTCGACACCGGACATTCTTGTGCAGATAGCACAGCTTATCGCAGCATCCCAGCAGCCGACAGAAACGGTGTCGGATCGAGAATTATCCGACGGCGCTGGGTACGCTCCGCCGAAGCATCGGGGGCGGACGACCGGGAACATCATGAGGTCCGACCGGATGGTGAAAGGGATACGGATGACTTGGAGCTATCCCTTTCGGAACAACATAAAGCTGCCGTGGACTTCATCCGGCACTTTCTCCCTCAAGTTGTTCCGTCGGGCCAGACTGCTGCGCTTCCGGACAAGAGAATTATAGCGTCATTGGACTCTGAATTTTTTGAGCGGTTCAGGGACATCGCTCCCGAGTTTCCGTCGCAGTCCAATAATGTTGCAAGAACATTTGAATTATTGAACGACGCTATATTTAAACTTGCTTCCAGGACGGGGAAAGCAGGTTTCTTGTCCGCTAATACTCTCAACCTGCCTTTCATTAATGCAAGGAATAAATTCGATACGGCAGGACAGGGTATACCGAGAGTTCCTCTGCGTATGGACGACGAGGCGGAAGACTTAGAGCTATCATTACCCTCGTCAGCTTCTATTCCAACCGCGGTGTTGGAAACAGCTATTGCGCCTAACAGAGCCAATTTAGATGCCTTATCTTACGCAGATCACCTTACTAAGGCGTTATCACTGCGCCTTCAGGGGAAAGAGTTTCAGGATATACAATCCTCTTTAAGACTTCTTTCAAGGGCAGTAGCTTATTCCACGTGTAACTCCGCCCTTTCAGTGGCAAATCTGGAGTTGGTTAGACGTGACGCAGCCCTAGCTACATCCACACTAGTGGATTCTAAGGTGAAGAACTCTCTTAGAGTCGCTTCGGTCTCAGGAGAACTTCTCTTTGACGGCAAGCTTTCCGCTATTTATGATAAAATTACAAAGAAAGCTAAGGATTCTCTGTTGTTCAAATCTGCTCCTAAGAAGTCGGATACAGCAGACACGAATAAGACAGGCACTTCTGGGTCTAATGCGCCCAAGAGAGGTTCCTATAGAGGTTCCGGTGCGTCCTCTTGGTCTTATTCGAGAGACCGTCAGGATAGCGACTCTCGTTCGGGACGTCCTTCAGGCCGGGACAATCGGTCGGACGCCCCGAGGTCGACGGGGCGAGGTGCGGGTCGTGGAAGATGTGGTTTCTCCTACCGCAGGCCTCGCAGGTCCAGGAGGTGATGGCTTAAACCTCTATCGCGTTCCGGTTGGCGGAAGGTTGTCGAGCTTTTCACAAGAATGTGCGTCGATTACGGACGACCCTTGGGTGAGAGGAGTGACTTCGGAAGGTCTAAAGATATCCTTCAAACGAAAGCCTCCATTAACTCGAAGTCCAAAGTGGACTCATCTTCCGTCAAATCCGCAGAAAAGAGACGCTCTGTTATCAGAGGTGCAGTCTCTTTTAATGAAGAACGCGGTAGAGGTCGTAGAAAACCAGGAATCTCCGGGATTCTACAGCCATCTGTTTCTGGTTCCGAAACCAGACGGCTCGTTCCGTCCAGTCATAGATTTGAGCTGGATAAACAAGCTGATCGTCGCTCCGAAGTTTTATATGGAGACGATTCGATCGGTCAGAGCGAGTATTCGGGTGAACGATTATGCAACGAGCATAGATCTCAAGATGCGTACTTTCACGTCATGGTACATCCGACATTCCGAAAGTATCTACGCTTCGCAGTCCTAGGAGTGGTGTATCAATTCCGGGCGATGTGCTTCGGATTGAATCTAGCACCCTGGGCTTTCACTCGGGTAATGAACTCGGTAATGATCTACTTCCGAGCTCATTCGTCTGCGGTAACGTCGGCCAACCTGGACGACATTCTTCAGAGGTACGGCAACGAGTTAACGCTTCAGAACGATGTTCAGAATCTTCTTCTATTGCTCCGACGTCTCGGTTTTATAGTAAACGAGGAGAAGTCGGATCTGGTGCCGTCCAAGTCATTCACTCATCTGGGAATGAGCTTTGAGATGCACAACAATCTCGTTCGTCTGCCGTTAACCAGAGCGAAATTAGTCAGTTGTTACGCTTGCTATTGTCTGCACGCAGACAAAGTCACGGCGAGAGAATTTATGAGACTGATAGGTCTGTGCGGAGCCGCCGCGGATCTCATTCTGATGGGGCGGTTACGCACACGTCCTCTTCAAATTTTCTTGACTCAGAATTGGAGTGTGAAAATTCATTCGCTCGATGTAGACGTTCTCTTGTCAGATCAAGTGAAACAAGAGATTCAGACTTGGGCAAACATTCAGTGGTTAACTCAGGGACTTCCGCTGCAGTTGCCGGATCCGAGTTTTACCGTTATGACGGATGCCAGTCAAACAGGTTGGGGTGCATCATTAATCCCAATGGATTCGAGATGCCAGGGTCTTTGGGATCCGCAATTCCTGTGCAAGCACATAAACATCAAGGAAATGATGTCAATTTGGCTTGCGTTACGTCACTGGATGGACATTATTCACGATGCTCATGTCCAAATCCTATCCGACAATACGACAGTAGTGGCGTATATACGGAATCAGGGAGGCACTCATTCAGTTCCGTTGTTCAATGTAACGGAAAGAATCCTTCTGTTTGCACTAGAACATCACGTTCTTCTTTCGGTCCGTCGCATACCGGGTCGTCTGAATGTGCTAGCAGACTCCCTTTCACGAAAGGGTCGCTTGTTGCCGTCGGAGTGGACTCTCAACAAACAAGTATTCAATCAGATTTGCTACCAATCGGAACGGCCAATGATAGACTTATTTGCGACACATCTCAACAATCAGTTGCAGACGTATGTGTCTCCGTGTCCGGATCCAAGAGCATTTGCAGTAGACGCTCTGTCGATCCCTTGGGACGGAATGATAGGATATGCGTATCCTCCAGCGCCGTTAATTCAACAAGTATTGCTAAAGATAAAACAATCTCAATGCAAGATTCTGTTGGTAGCATCTCTGTCGCCACAGAGACCGTGGATAAATCTACTCAGGTGTCTGTTGTGGGACCTACCGCGGAAGCTTCCTCCACGGGAGGATCTTCTTTCGCAGGGGAAATCGCACCAACTCCATCACAACCCGCAAGGTCTCAACCTTCACGTTTTTCCGTTGTGCTGTCCTTCTTGCATGGCAAGCACTTTACAGGACGAGCAGTGGACGCGATTTCTAACTGTAGGAGGACCTCCTCTTCTCTAAACTATGCGGCTAGGTGGAAGGTTTTTCGTCGTTGGTGTAGGGATCATTCTGTAGATATATTCGATCCCTCTATACCAGACATTGCAAACTTTCTAGTATACTTGTTTGACGAAATCAAACTGCAGCCTGTTACTATAAAGGGTTATAGATCTATGTTATCTGATACCTATGCACATCATGATAGTTTACAAATTGGATCTAATGTCTCTTTATCGAAGTTGGTTAGAAACTTTTCGATAAATAGACCCAGAACTCTTAGATTAATTCCTAAGTGGAATTTAGCTTGGGTTCTTCTTAAATTGAAGGAAAAGCCATTTGAACCTCTTGGGACAGTAGATTTCAAATTCTTATCTTATAAGACAGCTTTTCTCTTAGCTTTCTCTTCTGCTAGAAGAGTCAGTGAGCTTCATGCACTATCGGTGGATGATTCTCATTATCGTAGTGTTGGGAACACTATCACCTTCACTACTAATGTGGGTTTTTTAGCTAAGAATCAGGCTCCTAATAAATATCCGGAACCTATTGTTATTAAGGCTCTTCCGTCTTCAGACGGGCGTAGGCCTTTACTCTGTCCTGTTAGAGCATTACGTATCTATAAACAGAGATCTCAGTTTATCAGAAAGGGACGGAAACGTTTCTTTCTGTCTTTGATGCCTAATAGAAAGGACATTTCAGTCCATTCTATTGCTAGATGGATTCAGTTAACTATCCGTACTGCTTATGAAGATTTATCTTCTTCTCAGCAGTCTGTGCTTAAGATTTCTGCTCATGAAATAAGAGCTCTTTCTACTTCCTGGGCTTATGCTAATAGTGTTGCTATTACAGATTTAATGAAGGCTGCTTATTGGTCTCAGCCATCCACATTTACGAATTTTTATCTCAGAAATATTGAGTCCATTTCTGGAGACCTGCATTGTTTAGGTCCGTTATCTGTTGCTCAGAATGTCGTCCACTAAACAGTTGCAACTATAGTTATGCAGGCTTTCTGTTCCGGCAGTGACTCCGTCCGGCTGCCCTCTTCGCTCTGGGCTATTTGACCCAGGGCAAGGGGAAAGGGGGGGGGGGGGGGGCGGGTGTTCCCTTAGGTCACCTGCTTTATAGTGAAAAGCAAGGGAATGCCTCCTCCAAGTCAGTATTTCTGAGTCGCTTCCGGGATGGTTTTAAAGTGTAATATTAATGTTAAAATTCATTCATGTCTTATTTTTAAAGTGTAGCTTGGTGTGAAGCATTTGTATATGTCAAGTGTCAAACGGGCTTTAATATACAATACTCGGACACTTTTAAATGACTATAAAGAGTCTCAATTCTCTGGACTACTTTATTTATTGGCTTGCTTTAAAAATAATTAGTATAAGGGTTATACTGGATGTTAATAGAGAACATGAATGTTATTGTGCTCAATTATTAAGGGTAGTGTATCTTTCTAATTTAATATTAAATAAGAAAGATACATGTAAAGCCTAATACTCCTTTTCTCCCTAAGGGGTTACCTCTTTACTATATAGTTGAGCTTATTGGATTTTCCTCTATGTCCTAGGCCCTCCAGCCTGTTTACTATTCAGCTGAGTCTGAGTCATTGGTACAGTATAAAAATGTTAAAAAATTTATAGTAATTTATATATTTTTTATACTTACCAATGACCCAGACGGGGATGGCCCTCCCTGGAGTTGGGAACTCTTGCCTCCCCGCTGAGTACATAGCGCTGACCAGGCACTGCCAGTAAGAATGATAATTGGCGCCAATTTCGGGACGACTGCGTCACTGCGCATGCGCAGTAGAGGCGTACTATGGAGGTCCTTTAGGACATGATTTCTTTTTGTTTTGGATGCAAATTTTGGGGATTGGGGGGCAAAATTTGTGTTTGGCCCTGGTTTTGTTGGAGTTAGCACCAGCTAAGTCTGGGTCATTGGTAAGTATAAAAAATATATAAATTACTATAAATTTTTTAACTTTCTGGTGTTTTTACACTGTTTGTTTTCATTGGCAACAGCCTTTTTTGAGGGGGGCTGCTTGCCTTTGCTGTAGTTTATCTCATTATAAGATACATTTATATTATCCGTAAGTGTCTCATTAATTATTTAATATAAATTTAAAATTTTTGACCACACTTTGCCATCGGATCCATCGGGGCTCAACGTTACTTTTCAGCAACTTGGGCTTCGCTGAAAAAATATTTTTTCAAAATTATTTTGTTTTGCAATTGTTTTTTCATTTATTAATGGATCATGTTATTATGTATCTGTGTGTCAGGGGTTTTTGCGAGTAACTAGGACTTATTGTTGTTCTTTCACAATGAAGGGACGTTGTTCAAATTGTAATAGGAAGAAATCTTCCTCTGACTTTCATGATCATTGTATTAATTGTAGTCAGTGTTCTCGCATTAATCCCTGTCCTATATGTGAATATTGGGATGAGAAACATTGGAAACGTGTGTCACGATATGTTGTTTCTGGAGAAAGAGCGATGCCGGCTCTTTCTCCGCAAGGTCACTCTACTCTCT
Source organism: Pictodentalium vernedei (assembly GCA_031216915.1). Classification (NCBI taxonomy): domain Eukaryota; kingdom Metazoa; phylum Mollusca; class Scaphopoda; order Dentaliida; family Dentaliidae; genus Pictodentalium; species Pictodentalium vernedei. Next base: position 137,675,175 of record CM062295.1, read on the forward strand.
CAGTTTCTATTTCAGAGGAACCAGAACAGGGTGATGTTTCCATGTTATCTTCTACAAGTGTGCGTCCGTCGTCACAAATGAATTCAGAGCTAGCGGCAAAAGTGCTCATGGAGATTAGACAAATGTCGTCCGCTAGCTCGCCCGGTGTAGCGTCCATTCACCGAATGGTTCGGCAGCCGGGTTCGTCCGATGCGGTCCAAGAGGAAATTTTGGGTAATGCGAGCACTATAAACATAATAGATGCACACCCAGTGACGGCGGATAGTAAGCGAGAACGGAGGAAGCCTTTGAGTCCGGTTCCTAGCTCGTCCAGGTCCAGCCGGGCCACCAGCGAGAGAGGCCCCTCTTTCGTACAACAACATCTGGGACCAGATGTTGTGGTACAAAATGTGTCTTTAGCGGAGCATACGTCCGTCGCTCGGGACGCTCCGTTGTATAAGCAGTCCGCAGAGACTGTTAAGGCTTCCTCTTCTCGTCAGCGCACACGACCGCACCTTGGCTGCGTGACCGCCGATATATTACCAGCTTCGCCTATCAAGGATTCTTCGGCGACCAGGTCACACCATCCGGCAGCCAGGGATTCTAGACCGATGGACTCCGGACGTTCGCATAGGAAAAGTATGCGGGAGCCATCTGATGCGGAGCTGCCCTCGGCGAAGCAGCGAAAGACTGCGCCCCCGCAGGTCTCGACACCGGACATTCTTGTGCAGATAGCACAGCTTATCGCAGCATCCCAGCAGCCGACAGAAACGGTGTCGGATCGAGAATTATCCGACGGCGCTGGGTACGCTCCGCCGAAGCATCGGGGGCGGACGACCGGGAACATCATGAGGTCCGACCGGATGGTGAAAGGGATACGGATGACTTGGAGCTATCCCTTTCGGAACAACATAAAGCTGCCGTGGACTTCATCCGGCACTTTCTCCCTCAAGTTGTTCCATCGGGCCAGACTGCTGCGCTTCCGGACAAGAGAATTATAGCGTCATTGGACTCTGAATTTTTTGAGCGGTTCAGGGACATCGCTCCCGAGTTTCCGTCGCAGTCCAATAATGTTGCAAGAACATTTGAATTATTGAACGACGCTATATTTAAACTTGCTTCCAGGACGGGGAAAGCAGGTTTCTTGTCCGCTAATACTCTCAACCTGCCTTTCATTAATGCAAGGAATAAATTCGATACGGCAGGACAGGGTATACCGAGAGTTCCTCTGCGTATGGACGACGAGGCGGAAGACTTAGAGCTATCATTACCCTTGTCAGCTTCTATTCCAACCGCGGTGTTGGAAACAGCTATTGCGCCTAACAGAGCCAATTTAGATGCCTTATCTTACGCAGATCACCTTACTAAGGCGTTATCACTGCGCCTTCAGGGGAAAGAGTTTCAGGATATACAATCCTCTTTAAGACTTCTTTCAAGGGCAGTAGCTTATTCCACGTGTAACTCCGCCCTTTCAGTGGCAAATCTGGAGTTGGTTAGACGTGACGCAGCCCTAGCTACATCCACACTAGTGGATTCTAAGGTGAAGAACTCTCTTAGAGTCGCTTCGGTCTCAGGAGAACTTCTCTTTGACGGCAAGCTTTCCGCTATTTATGATAAAATTACAAAGAAAGCTAAGGATTCTCTGTTGTTCAAATCTGCTCCTAAGAAGTCGGATACAGCAGACACGAATAAGACAGGCACTTCTGGGTCTAATGCGCCCAAGAGAGGTTCCTATAGAGGTTCCGGTGCGTCCTCTTGGTCTTATTCGAGAGACCGTCAGGATAGCGACTCTCGTTCGGGACGTCCTTCAGGCCGGGACAATCGGTCGGACGCCCCGAGGTCGACGGGGCGAGGTGCGGGTCGTGGAAGATGTGGTTTCTCCTACCGCAGGCCTCGCAGGTCCAGGAGGTGATGGCTTAAACCTCTATCGCGTTCCGGTTGGCGGAAGGTTGTCGAGCTTTTCACAAGAATGGGCGTCGATTACGGACGACCTTTGGGTGAGAGGAGTGACTTCGGAAGGTCTAAAGATATCCTTCAAACGAAAGCCTCCATTAACTCGAAGTCCAAAGTGGACTCATCTTCCGTCAAATCCGCAGAAAAGAGACGCTCTGTTATCAGAGGTGCAGTCTCTTTTAATGAAGAACGCGGTAGAGGTCGTAGAAAACCAGGAATCTCCGGGATTCTACAGCCATCTGTTTCTGGTTCCGAAACCAGACGGCTCGTTCCGTCCAGTCATAGATTTGAGCTGGATAAACAAGCTGATCGTCGCTCCGAAGTTTTATATGGAGACGATTCGATCGGTCAGAGCGAGTATTCGGGTGAACGATTATGCAACGAGCATAGGTCTCAAGATGCGTACTTTCACGTCATGGTACATCCGACATTCCGAAAGTATCTACGCTTCGCAGTCCTAGGAGTGGTGTATCAATTCCGGGCGATGTGCTTCGGATTGAATCTAGCACCCTGGGCTTTCACTCGGGTAATGAACTCGGTAATGATCTACTTCCGAGCTCATTCGTCTGCGGTAACGTCGGCCAACCTGGACGACATTCTTCAGAGGTACGGCAACGAGTTAACGCTTCAGAACGATGTTCAGAATCTTCTTCTATTGCTCCGACGTCTCGGTTTTATAGTAAACGAGGAGAAGTCGGATCTGGTGCCGTCCAAGTCATTCACTCATCTGGGAATGAGCTTTGAGATGCACAACAATCTCGTTCGTCTGCCGTTAACCAGAGCGAAATTAGTCAGTTGTTACGCTTGCTATTGTCTGCACGCAGACAAAGTCACGGCGAGAGAATTTATGAGACTGATAGGTCTGTGCGGAGCCGCCGCGGATCTCATTCCGATGGGGCGGTTACGCACACGTCCTCTTCAAATTTTCTTGACTCAGAATTGGAGTGTGAAAATTCATTCGCTCGATGTAGACGTTCTCTTGTCAGATCAAGTGAAACAAGAGATTCAGACTTGGGCAAACATTCAGTGGTTAACTCAGGGACTTCCACTGCAGTTGCCGGATCCGAGTTTTACCGTTATGACGGATGCCAGTCAAACAGGTTGGGGTGCATCATTAATCCCAATGGATTCGAGATGCCAGGGTCTTTGGGATCCGCAATTCCTGTGCAAGCACATAAACATCAAGGAAATGATGTCAATTTGGCTTGCGTTACGTCACTGGATGGACATTATTCACGATGCTCATGTCCAAATCCTATCCGACAATACGACAGTAGTGGCGTATATACGGAATCAGGGAGGCACTCATTCAGTTCCGTTGTTCAATGTAACGGAAAGAATCCTTCTGTTTGCACTAGAACATCACGTTCTTCTTTCGGTCCGTCGCATACCGGGTCGTCTGAATGTGCTAGCAGACTCCCTTTCACGAAAGGGTCGCTTGTTGCCGTCGGAGTGGACTCTCAACAAACAAGTATTCAATCAGATTTGCTACCAATCGGAACGGCCAATGATAGACTTATTTGCGACACATCTCAACAATCAGTTGCAGACGTATGTGTCTCCGTGTCCGGATCCAAGAGCATTTGCAGTAGACGCTCTGTCGATCCCTTGGGACGGAATGATAGGATATGCGTATCCTCCAGCGCCGTTAATTCAACAAGTATTGCTAAAGATAAAACAATCTCAATGCAAGATTCTGTTGGTAGCATCTCTGTCGCCACAGAGACCGTGGATAAATCTACTCAGGTGTCTGTTGTGGGACCTACCGCGGAAGCTTCCTCCACGGGAGGATCTTCTTTCGCAGGGGAAATCGCACCAACTCCATCACAACCCGCAAGGTCTCAACCTTCACGTTTTTCCGTTGTGCTGTCCTTCTTGCATGGCAAGCACTTTACAGGACGAGCAGTGGACGCGATTTCTAACTGTAGGAGGACCTCCTCTTCTCTAAACTATGCGGCTAGGTGGAAGGTTTTTCGTCGTTGGTGTAGGGATCATTCTGTAGATATATTCGATCCCTCTATACCAGACATTGCAAACTTTCTAGTATACTTGTTTGACGAAATCAAACTGCAGCCTGTTACTATAAAGGGTTATAGATCTATGTTATCTGATACCTATGCACATCATGATAGTTTACAAATTGGATCTAATGTCTCTTTATCGAAGTTGGTTAGAAACTTTTCGATAAATAGACCCAGAACTCTTAGATTAATTCCTAAGTGGAATTTAGCTTGGGTTCTTCTTAAATTGAAGGAAAAGCCATTTGAACCTCTTGGGACAGTAGATTTCAAATTCTTATCTTATAAGACAGCTTTTCTCTTAGCTTTCTCTTCTGCTAGAAGAGTCAGTGAGCTTCATGCACTATCGGTGGATGATTCTCATTATCGTAGTGTTGGGAACACTATCACCTTCACTACTAATGTGGGTTTTTTAGCTAAGAATCAGGCTCCTAATAAATATCCGGAACCTATTGTTATTAAGGCTCTTCCGTCTTCAGACGGGCGTAGGCCTTTACTCTGTCCTGTTAGAGCATTACGTATCTATAAACAGAGATCTCAGTTTATCAGAAAGGGACGGAAACGTTTCTTTCTGTCTTTGATGCCTAATAGAAAGGACATTTCAGTCCATTCTATTGCTAGATGGATTCAGTTAACTATCCGTACTGCTTATGAAGATTTATCTTCTTCTCAGCAGTCTGTGCTTAAGATTTCTGCTCATGAAATAAGAGCTCTTTCTACTTCCTGGGCTTATGCTAATAGTGTTGCTATTACAGATTTAATGAAGGCTGCTTATTGGTCTCAGCCATCCACATTTACGAATTTTTATCTCAGAAATATTGAGTCCATTTCTGGAGACCTGCATTGTTTAGGTCCGTTATCTGTTGCTCAGAATGTCGTCCACTAAACAGTTGCAACTATAGTTATGCAGGCTTTCTGTTCCGGCAGTGACGCCGTCCGGCTGCCCTCTTCGCTCTGGGCTATTTGACCCAGGGCAAGGGGAAGGGGGGGGGGGGGGGGGGCGGGTGTTCCCTTAGGTCACCTGCTTTATAGTGAAAAGCAAGGGAATGCCTCCTCCAAGTCAGTATTTCTGAGTCGCTTCCGGGATGGTTTTAAAGTGTAATATTAATGTTAAAATTCATTCATGTCTTATTTTTAAAGTGTAGCTTGGTGTGAAGCATTTGTATATGTCAAGTGTCAAACGGGCTTTAATATACAATACTCGGACACTTTTAAATGACTATAAAGAGTCTCAATTCTCTGGACTACTTTATTTATTGGCTTGCTTTAAAAATAATTAGTATAAGGGTTATACTGGATGTTAATAGAGAACATGAATGTTATTGTGCTCAATTATTAAGGGTAGTGTATCTTTCTAATTTAATATTAAATAAGAAAGATACATGTAAAGCCTAATACTCCTTTTCTCCTTAAGGGGTTACCTCTTTACTATATAGTTGAGCTTATTGGATTTTCCTCTATGTCCTAGGCCCTCCAGCCTGTTTACTATTCAGCTAAGTCTGGGTCATTGGTACAGTATAAAAATGTTAAAAAATTTATAGTAATTTATATATTTTTTATACTTACCAATGACCCAGACGGGGATGGCCCTCCCTGGAGTTGGGAACTCTTGCCTCCCCGCTGAGTACATAGCGCTGACCAGGCACTGCCAGTAAGAATGATAATTGGCGCCAATTTCGGGACGTCTGCGTCACTGCGCATGTGCAGTAGAGGCGTAGTATGGAGGTCCTTTAGGACATGATTTCTTTTTGTTTTGGATGCAATTTTGGGGATTGGGGGGCAAAATTTGTGTTTGGCCCTGGTTTTGTTAGAGTTAGCACCAGCTAAGTCTGGGTCATTGGTAAGTATAAAAAATATATAAATTACTATAAATTTTTTAACTTTCCTCTTCTTCTCTGGAAGAACCGAGGCGATGTGAAAACAAACCTGGCATGGATAGTCTATGGGAGGTCCTCTATAAATGATCCTCATTTTGTTCCTGTGGGTTGAAAAACATGGTCACCAGAGGCATTCTTTGATTCTAATTGGTGGAGTTTCGAAAATCTTCTCCTCTGAAACTGCCTGGCCAAATATTATGATACTTCACACAAGTGATGACTGGGACACCCTCTACCCATGATCCTCATTTAATGTTGAGTGGGTTGTAAACATGGCCACAATTATGGCTTATAGTTACTATAGAAACCCTATGGGAAATCCCATTTTCATCTTCTCTGGAACTACTGAGCCGACGTGAACCAAATTTCGCAGGAATGGTCTATGATAGGATGGAAATATGTGGCCACCAGAGGCTATATTCTAATGCTTAACCCAATGCCTCTCCTGTCTGTACTGTCAGAATAATACTTGTTTTTTGAGAATCTGGTAAGGGTTGGTTCCAGTTTTCTCCACTGAGAACTGGGGAAAAAACAAAATATTGTGTATACAGTACAGGTCAAAATAAGCTGTAGCATAACTGCAATAAACTAAGTAAACTGCGGCTCCTGCACTGACAAGATCAGAATCTGACATTTTCTGGAAAGCTGTCAGTGAGAGTGTCAGCTTCTGGTCTTATAAGTGTAGGAAGAGAAAGATACATAGTTTATAGGATTAACCTACACTAGTGTTGTACGGTTTACCGGTTTTATAAGTCGGTTTCGGTTTTGCTTGAAAACCGAAACCGTGTAACTGGTAAATTGAGTACGGTTTCGTTTTTTTCCTAAAATGCCGGGAAGAGATGTTTTCATTATTCAGTTTGCACTAACAATGTCTGAAATGTCAATCTTTGTCAGGAAATAACAGTGTTGTCAATGCACGCCACATTCTGGGTGTAAAGGGGTCACTGCAGCATGTCCAGATCACTCGAGACTGATGTATGACAAGTTGTCAATCACACATCGTTGACATAAAAATAGGTTGTGTTTTCTGTGGGAATGACAAAACAGACAGCCAACACGCCTACATTTCACTGATTACATGAAATACCTTGCGCAATTGTCTTCGTTTTTGAACAGGTTTGTCTGACATATATAGTCAATCAGTTTAATTAAAATTACTTATCTACAATCTGTTGGACAGTGAATAATATCATATCAGAAAAAGGTCTTGGCATTTCATTGTCGTATTCGAAAATAACATTTGTCACGGGTGCCTCACCACTTGTTTCAGATGTAGTCTGTTGCCTCCCTTGATATGCTTATCCGAGAAGTGGTTTTACTGATTCAGTCTTGGGAGGTTCCGTCCCGAGACGATTTGTCCTGAAGGTTTCGGCCCACTAAAAACACGAAACCGCAAGTTCTTATTCTATTTAGTTCAATATATGAAGGCCAAAACGTCTTGAACCGAAACGCCCTGAAGCCGAAATGTCCCAAGACCGAATCGTCCATATCCATGGGAAAAAGGCAAAAAGCTGCGTTCCGTAATATTGCTGTCAACGTGCCACCGTTGCATTCCCACACAACTAATTTTAAGGGGGCCAACCAAAGGAACACATCAGCGGTTGAAATAGAAAGTGGAATGGCAAGAGGCAAACGCAAAAAGTTACAATATATAACAGTACACCAGTGAATTTGTGAAATCAGTTCCGTTGAGCTAAAACCATTGCTTGCATGAGGGAGGGGGGGGGGGGAGGGGTAGATAGACTATAAGTATTTGGTAAAGTGGTTCGTTTTGAAGCCCACCCAGCTACAAACAATATGACTTTCCCATTCCAGGCTGACATGAAATGATTGCTGATAATTTTACTAGGGCGGGTGATGGCACTAGTCACCACTGTGAGTGTGTGTGGGGGGGGGGGGGGGGGGGGATACTGAAAAGAGTCCATACATCAGTTCATTGTCAAATATGTTAGGATGGGTGTCGAGGTGACCCACTTGGCAACGCTTGTTATTATGTTATTATTTGCAATGCCTGGTAGGGTCACTTTGCAAGACTGCCCAGAGTCCCACCCAGGAGTGAGCACTGAACAGAGCCCTGGGAAATCGTGAATTAGCTCTTTTCGCACCCATGTGTTAATATCAATTCATCATAGACTCTCTTATGCCTGAACTTAAAGACCAGAGGTGGGGGTGGGGGGGGGGGGGCATGTGCCTAGAATTGGTGAGTGGTGATATTCTGCAAACACTGTTACATTTTTTCTTTTATATTTTTTTGTTTTTATACACTTAGCACAAATGTCACTGCCAATTAAATCATCATTGAAAATATGACAGTATGGGCATTATATTAACACTACATAGTTTCTTTTGGAAACTGCAGATGTCTTACTATAAAAAACCGAAAACCGACCTATAAACCGAGTTTTTTTTTAAAAAACCGAACCGAAACCGAACCGAAACAAGAAAAATAAAACTGCACAACACTAACCTACACCCCCCTATTTTGACTTGTACTGTAAACAACTTCAGCTGTAAACTAATTTTGTATTCTCTCAAGTTACTGATCAGAGAATACTCATTGATGACAGGTGTTTGGAAAGCATGGAAGTTTGTTTATATTCTGTTCCCATCATGTCCGCTTAGATGACAGTAATTATATATATCTTTTAAGATCTGACAAAATTGGAGTAAAATGTGTTTCCTGTAACCCTTTACCTATCCAAAGCTATTTTGAAAGAGAATACTGTCTGAAAAAATTGTAATTTTTAAAATATTTAACTTTTTTTTACTGATTTTTTTTGTTGAAACAGAATTCATAAATGTGAGCATTTTCAAGAAAATCTTCTTTGAAACTAGAAGTCCAAATTGTTTGAAAACATAATGTGACTGATGACTGTAACCCCCTCTACCAATGATCCTCATTTAATAGTTACTATAAAAACCCCATAGGAAATCACATTTTCATCATCTTCACTGAAAGTACTGAGCCAATGTGAACCAGACTTGGCTGGCATGGTCTATGAGAGGCTCTCTACAGCTGTTACTCATTTTATTCCTGTTGCGTGAAAAAACGTGGCCGCCAGAAGCATTCTTTGATTCTGATTGGTCAATTTTGAAAACTCTTCTCCTCTGGAACCACATGGCCAAATGTTTTGAGATTTTGCATGGTTGATGACTGGGACACCCTCTACCAACGTTCCGCATTTAATGTTGATCGTTTTGCAAACATAGCCACAATTGCAGTATATAGTTATTATAGAAAAACCCTATGGGAAATCACATTTTCATCTTCTCTTTGGAATTACTAAGCCAATGTGAACCAGAACATTGCAAGAATGGTCTATAGGAGGCCCTCTACAAACGATCCTCTATTTGTTTCTGTTGATTGGAAAATATGGTCACCAGAGACATTCTATGATACTGTTTGATGGAATCAAATGTTTTGAAACTTCTTGTCATTGAAGCCTGGGACACCTTCTACCAATGATCCTCATGTAATGTTGATATAATGTTCAAACATGGCCACAATTGCAGCTCATAGTTACCATGGAAAGCCTATGGGAAATCACATTTTATATATAGTTCCAGGTGAGCGATTACAGACTCTGTAGAGCTTCTAGTTTTATTGTAACCTGCAGTTCGTACGTGTGTTTCAGAACTGAACTATTTATTTATTAAGGTTTAACAACACATTAACAGCCAAGGTCATATTGCGTCGGTGACAGTTTTATAGGGGGAGGAGGCCGGAGTACCTGGAGAGAACCACCGAGCAATGACGAGCAGCTGCCAGCTCCCCAAAATTGGAACTCCGCACTGCAGCACAATCAGGGTTAGATTGGTTGAAGACATGCGCCCCATCGATGTGCAGTACACCTTAGTATACGGCGCCATCATGCTCCCTTGTGGACAGTCAGGGTAAAGTGCCTTGCCCAAGGACACAACACAGGAGTCCAAATTGATCGCTCAGACAGACACCCATTCAAGGACTAACCTGGCTCGACATTTCTTAACTTCGGTGATCTGACGAGAACTGGTTACAGCAATGCCACCGCATGCCCCACAACTGAACTTACCCCCATATAACATAAACAATATAGGGATGGGAGATATGGGTTGTGTCCCCATTCGATAAGCATCCTGGTACAAGAGTCGCTATATGAATATGTATCAAGATAAATCCCTATCCCAGATCACCACATTTGATTTTTTGGAATTTCACCCCAAAAATAATTCTGAACAAATTTTATCAAACAGAAAGTCAATAAGCACGCATGAATGCAGAGGACAGACTTGTGTGTAACATCATCACATTACATCAATGCCTGCCCAACAACTTGAAATCAGTAAAAGTCAAATAAAAGCGTTGAATTTAGCAAACACTTGTTTCCAAGAAAATCAAATTCTTTGTCCTTTGGATGTAAGATAGTTATAGGTTGCTATCATATATCAAAGATATACCTATACTTGATACAAAACAAATATTATATGAGAATAAATTGTAGGTTATTAATTATGTGAACTCAAAAATGGACAAGAATAAATGCAATCATTTAAATGATGGAAGACAAGCGCTTTTTCAAACTTTAGATGTTTTTCAGAAATGGGAGTCTGCAGGCTAGTGGAACTACAACACTCTACTGTTTCATTGCTGTGCATCTCTCATTTCTTCACCTTGACAGTTGAATCTAGCCAAGTCTTGGTTGCATGTATAGGCAGCCAAGACATGCCTAGAAATAACTGCAGAGCCACAGTATGAGTAGACTGTCAATGTGGAAATAGAAAATCTCTAACATTTTACAGGGTAAATCTCTGATTTATAAAACTGGACAAAAAATCATATTTATCCTGTAATATGTTTCTTGCACTTGAAAAATAATAAATTTGCAGTTGAGATGTTCAGCATGGGTGAAATAAACTAGTTTCCTTCTCTCACTCCCTTCTGTTAAATGATAGATGATCTAGTTTATCTTTCATTGGATGGGGGGAAATGTGTAGATAAGATATTCCAGTACACTTGGCATGTTCAATTTTCACCAGCATCTGTATATAGAAAGTCTTTTCAGATGAAAGACTTATTTTTTTTTATCATACATGTAGCTATAAACTTCTTTACAAAAAATGAAGGCTTCTTTCATACTATTTGACAGGATAAGAAGCGGAAATATGAACCACCTGTACCAACAAGGGTGGGGAAAAGGAAGAAGAAAATGAAGGGGCCAGAATCTGCCAGTAAACTTCCCCAAGGTAATAATATAGCTGGATGATTTAGTTTCTAATTCTGAGTCACATTTTAGTGCAGGAGTGTTGATTTAATGTAGACATGTCAGCCAAGTCCTTAAATGGGAACAGTTGAAGCAAACTGCATTTCTGTTCACAATTTGTCCAAAAAAAGCTGTGATCTTTGGCATTTCAGCTGTGAAAAACAGCCAAGGAAAGGGAGGCATTTTATGCCTCCCCCCCCCCCCCCCCCCCCAAAAAAAAAAAAAACATTTCAGGGCCATATAGTGTTTGTAATTTCCATCTGTCTGTCAGGAAGATTTTGTGTCTGCTCCATAACTCTGAGATGCTTATGGGGAGACGATGTGTTGTGCACAAATTTTTTTTGTTCAATAGAGGTCAAGGTCACAGATCCAAGGTCAACTGTTTGTCAGGAAGATTTTTGGGTCCGCTCCATAACTCGTGAGATGCTTTGTTGGATTTTGTTGAAACTTGGCATACATGTTGCTTATGGGGAGACGATGTGTCACGCACAAATTTATTTGCAATTTTTCGATGGAGGTCAAGGTCACATATCAAGGTCAACTGTGTCTCAGGAAGATTCTCGTGTCTGCTCCATAACTCTGAGATGCTTTGTTGGATTTTGTTGAAACTTTGCATACATGTTGCTTATGGGGAAACGATGTGTTGCACACAAAATGTTTTCTGTCCGATGGAGGTCAAGGTCACAGATCCAAGGTCAACTGTCTGCCAGGAAGATTTTTGTGTCCGCTCCATAACTCTGAGATGCTTTGTTGGATTTTGTTGAAACTTTGCATACATGTTGGTTATGGGGAGGAGATGTGTCATGCATAAATTCTTTTTTTTATTATTCGATGGATGTCAAGGTCACAGATCAAGATCAACTGTCCGTCAGGAAGATTTTCGTGTCTGCTCCATAACTCGGAGATGCTTTGTTGGATTTCGTTGAAACTTGGCATACATGTTGCTTATGGGGAGACTATGTGTCGCACAGAAAAATCTTTATTTGATGGAGGTCAAGGTCACAGATCAAGGTCATTGCCACATCAAGGGCGTAGTCACTTCCGAGTGACAATCTCTTGTTTTTTTCTTAATGCTATGAATATAAAAATCTAAATTAATTCTTATATTCGTAAGTCTTTTTGCTATTGTACACTCATATGACTCTTTCAAAACTGCCCATTTCACAACATTGTGAAGTCAAATTCAAACAAGATCAACTTAGGCTAATTAAAAGCAATTTCTCATTTCTCAGGCAATTTTCTCTCAACTTCAAGTTGAGGGAAGGAAGCTTTTTATTTTTTTTAAATTTTTGTTATCAAAATTCAACTACATGAATGTATGTGCAAAAAACCCTTTTTCAGCAGTGGAAATTTCCCATTGTGCAGTTCCAAATTTAATCAACTATATCTTGATTGACAGAGCTCAGCGATCTCTGTCAAACAAGATGTAGTTGGTCAAATTTTTATCCTACAAGTGCAAAATAATGAGATTTCCAGGTAAATAAAATGGAGTAATGAGGCAGCTTTTCAACGGTGGGGGAGGTGCCTGAGAACCCAGTGGGTTTTCTTAATAGCCTTAATTTATCTTGAATAGAGTTTTTAGCTCACCTGACTGAAAGTTTGGGTGAGCTATACTTATCACTCTTTGTCTGTCGTTTGGTGTGAAGATGCTGTTTGAGTTGTCTCCTCCCACACCACTGACCCAACTCCAAAGAAATTTCATGCGAAAGATGACTGGGATGGGGTATTTTAATGTTCTTGAATTCAATATGCTTCTCCAAGCAGTTTTCAAAGATCTTCTCATGAACCAGTGGATGCAATGATTGATATTTGGTACTGAGCATTCTTTTGAGGTATAGAATGAAGTTTGTTTAGACAAAGTTTGGGGGACAGTATTTGTCATCATAATGGGAAGGGTAAAATTTTTGTTCCTCCCCAAATTTTACATTTTTTTAACACTTGGGTCGATTTGAATGAAGTTTGGCACACATTATGAGTGGTTGACATGTTCTTGATTTATGCAAAAAATTTGAGTCAATAGCCCCAGGTGGCCTGGGTGTTTGAAAATCGCAAGAGAACCTCAATCGACTATGGGAGCCCAGATTTTAACTTGGTGCAGCATGAGGAAATTTAAGAATCTTCTTCTTCTGATCTACCAGTCAAAATCTCATGATATTTGGTATACTACATCTTTGGGGGAGGGTGGGGGGGGGTGTTCAAATCAAGTCCCTGGGTTCATATGTGGACTCCCTATGGAAACCCAAATTTTAACTCCGCCCAATATGACAATTTAAAAAAAAAATCATCTTCTTCAGATCCATCTGTCAGAATCTTTTGATGATTGACATAGAGTATCCTTTGGGGGACAGATTCAAGCTTGTCCAAATCAAGTCCTTGAGGTCTTATTTGGACTCCCCATGGGAACTCTTAACTTTAATATATGAGGAATATTATTTAAAAATCTTCTTCTTCAGATCTACCATGCAACATCCTTTGGAGGTTCAAGTTTGTTCAAAACAAGTCCCTGGTTTCTTATTTGGGCTCCTTATGGGAACCCTGATTTTAACTTCATGCAATATGATGTAATTCACTTAAAAAAATATTTTTCTTGTGATCTACCAGTCAAACTCTCTTGATATTTGGTATACTGCATCTTTAGGGGTCATCTTAATTGAACTTTGTTCAAATCAAATCTCTGGAGTGATATCTGGGCTCCCTGTGGGAGCCCGAATTTTAAGTGTATTGTGAGAAAAAGTCTTAAAAATCTTCTTCAGATCCACCAGTCATAATCTTTTGATGATTTGTATAGAGCATCCTTAGGAGGGTTAGATTCAAATTTGTTCAAATGAAGTCTCTGTGGAAAATCCAAACTTTAATTTAGTGCAATATGAGGATTATTCTTTAAAAATCTTCTTAAGATCTTCCAGTCAGAATCGTTTGATATATTGATATGCAGCATCCGTTCAGATTCAAATTTGTTTGAATCAAGACACTTACTTCATATTTGGGTCCTCTTTTGGGAACGTGAATTTTAATTTGGTGCAATATGACAAAATTTAATTAAAAATCTCTACCAGTTAAATCTCTTGATATTTGGTGTACTCCATCTTTAGGCTTTAGGGGAGGTGGGGGGCAGCTTGAAGTTTGTTCAAATTAAGTCTCTGGAGTGATACTTGGGCTCGCTGTGTGAATTTTAACTTGGTGTAATATGAGAAAAATACTTTTAAAATCTTTCTCTTCAGATCCACAAGTAAGAGTCTTTTGATGATTGTATGTAGCATCCCAATTCTAGTTTGTTAATATCAAGTCCCTTGGGTCATTTTTGGGCTCCCTTTGGGAACTCGGAACTTTAACTTTTTACAATATCCGAATATTCTTTAACAATCCTCTTCAGTTTTACCAGTCAGAATGTTTTGATGTGCAGTATCCTTAAGAGTTTCAGATTGGGGTCATATTTGAGCTCAAATTTTAACTTGCAAGATGAGGAATATTTTTTAAAAACCTTTTAAAGATCTCCCAGTCAGAATCTTCAATCTTTTGATATTTGATTTGCAGTTTCCTTAATGGGGTCTGATTCCAGTTCATTCTAATCAAGTCCTTGGGTTCATATTTGGCTCTGTGGCAACCTAAATTTTAACTTAGTGCAATATGGGGAAATTCCTTAAAAAATCTCCCTCAGATCCACCAGTCAGAATCTTTTAATATTTTGAGATGCAACAACCTTAGGTGATTCAGATTTCAGTTTGTTCAACCAAGGCGCTTGGTTTATATTTGGGACCCTGTGGGAAGCCAACTTTTAACTTTGTGCAATATAAGGACTATTCTTTAAATAAAAATCAATTGGGTGATTTTTTTTCTTTTTGCTTCATAATGAGTTTTGAAGAGGTTTGGGTGATTTTATGCCAAAAAAGGAAAAAAGAAAAGAATTCAACCAGCAGACCCTTCTCTTGCCACCCTCACTCCCCTAGCTATTTTAGATTAACTATATTAACATGTAGATGCTGGATGTGATTATCAATCCAACAATAAAACAGTTTTATCAGGTGAGCGATTAAGGCCACTTGTGGTCTCTTGTTATCATAAGTTATATAAATATATAGAATAGGTAACAGTTGCTTGACTCTACAGTTTCGAATTATTCACCATATTTTGGTTTTCTGTGTAATATAATAATGCATTTTATTTATTAATGGCTCCATAATTTTCAGGATATCTGAGAATTTTAATCAACCCCTATTTAGGCACTTTTTTAAAGACTGTATCAATGATTTTGAAGGACTATTGTAGCAATCTGTCATGCATGTACTGTTATGATGGCTCGTCACACAGTCTCATTAACATTTCAGACTATTCAGACCTTGACCGATTCAGGCTTGGGGAAAATGATATATACATTCAGTATTGTGCCATGTTTGACTCAAATTAGTTTCAAAATCTGGAACTAGGAATTAAACCAATGAACTCTTGTCAAACAAGATTGAATTAGTTAACTTCCTAGATGCATTATTTTAAAAAGTTACTGCTTGAAATTTTGATGTTTCAGCAAAGTACAGATTCCCAAAGTACAGTGGAGCCCACTTAATTGGATGTCTCTTAATTGTATATCCCTGTTAATTGAATATAATTTTCAAACACAAAACCATTTACCATACCTTCAGTACAAATTTGATCTGTTAATTGCATATGGGTTGTAGAGTAAACTCCTCTTAATTGTATATAAATTTTTGTAATATGTCGAAAAAATTACTGTGACACGCACCAAATTCCCCTTATTTATCAACCTTTTTGGCCTCACTACATCCAATACAGGCATTTATTCTATTATATCTTGTTTAACAGAGCTCTATGAGCTCCGTCAAACAAGATATAATAGAATAAATGCTCAGTTTACCCCCAGAACACAGGAAACTGACCAAATCCCTGTTAATTGTATACTCCTGTTAATTGAATAATTTTCACTGGCAAAATCGATATTCAATTAAGAGGATTCTACTGTACAAAAAATTCCATTTTCAAGGGGATCTTTTGATTTTTAAAGCTAAAAACCTGAAAGTTACTATGCACACCATATAAAGAAAGAAAAATACTCTTCCGGCTTAAAAATGTGAAATACTGTTGCGAAAAACAAATCAAAGACAGTATTTTATCATATTTTTTATTTTGGACACAGCTTTTACCTCCTTGATTTTGGGGTAATCTAAAGGCCTGTTATTACATTACAGCAGCTGTTCATTTTTCTCCATGTTTTAGTTACACCACACACCAGATGTCGACTTAAATTATTAAAGCTGGAAAGGATTAAAGACTATCTCTTGATGGAAGAAGAATTCATTAGAAATCAAGAGAGGTTGAAGCCACAAGAAGAGAAACATGAGGTAAGCTGTTGTATCATGCAGAATAAAATATCACATGCAAAAGTTTCATGTCCTTAAGGATTTCTCGTGGAAAGAATGTGAGGATGTTTCTTTATATATTGGCTTCCTCTTGGGTTTCAAAAAGGTGAAAAGTAGGGCTTGTTTAATTTAGTAATTTCATTTATAAATAAATTCTATTTTATCACATATCGGTAGCTGCAATGTCTGGCATCGCATAGGACTTCAGATTGAGTGAGTTATTAAAGAGGTTGAGAAACAAAAAACATTTTTGAAAAAGTCAGACCTCTGAGTATAAGATTAACCCTTTGTGTCATATTTGGGCTCCATTTCATCGTAAATGGCAAAATGCATAGCAATCAAAGAAAGAACTAAGTCAGATAAGCTTTTCCTTTGTATTTTAAGTTTATAGGTACATATATGGTTTCAGAGAGCTACCGTAAGTTTTAACGCCACTAGGAATTTAACCAATTGAATCTTGTTTGACAGATGTCAATGAACTCTGTCAAATGTTTGAGTGAATTGGTTGCATTCCTAGTTGCATTATGGGAAAGATTTGCAGTTTGAAATTTTGATATTTGGACATATTGTGTGGAAGGTTAATAAATACTCCAGACACAGATTTTATACATGTGGTTAAGGTGCTTATGAGTACTAGAATTTTAAGAGTTCTTAAAAATTGGACTTTGTTTGGAAAGTCCCTTAAAAATCTATTGATAGGTGGTGTCTTGGCTTGTAAAAATAGGATATATTTGTACTTGAGGGTTTGAGTATTGAGTATTAGTGTGTTTTGTTGTGTAAATCGCTTTGTTGCATTCACCGATGTAATTCATAGACCTGACACTTGATCCTCGGGAAACTTTGGAGAGCTTCCCATGATTCTGTGTCAGGTGCAGGTATTTACACCTCCCGCAACGGGTTGTGGGCGGTATACTGGAATCACCTTATCCATCCGTCCGTCCCTAGACATAATTTTGTCCAGAGATTTTCTCAGACATTTATGGACCAATCTGCTTGAAACTTGGTATGAATGTTATCCACTATGGGAACCTGTGCACCTGCGATTATAGTTCTGGTCAGATCATTTTTGTCAGAATTATGCCCCTTTTCGACTTAAAAAAGCAAGCCTAGAATTTTGTCCGGAGATTTTCTCAGATGTTTGTGGGTTGATTCCTTTGAAACTTGGTTTGAATGTTTACTACCATGGGAACCTGCGCACCTGCAATTATAGTTCTAATTGGATTTTTTTTTGCCCCTTTTAGCTCAACTTTGACGTAGTCAAATTTTCAGTTTTGTCTTGGTCCGTTCACCTGTCTAAACGTCTGTCTGTTCGTCAACAATTCAATACAGCTCAGGCTAGAGACCGTATTTATGAACCGATCTTTACGAAACTTGTTGGGTAACTTTGTTATCACCGTGGGACAAGAACAAGTGTTATGGGGTGCGATCTAAAATTCAAGGTGGCCACCGGCAGCCATTTTGTACCGAAATTAGTGCAATCAGTTTTCTGTACAGAACTTCTGTATGAAAGTTCTGATTTGAATAAATTTTTGTATGAATGTTTAGTAACATGGAATACATCGCATATAATACAGGTTTTTTTCTCATGCAGAAATTATGCAAATTAGATGCACTTTGATTTATTCAGTGCTTCTAATACACAGTAAGTACACATGTCAGTATGTCTCGGGCTAGAGGCTATATTTATGAACCAATCTTCATGAAACTTCTTGGGTACCTCTATTATGAGAACCTGTGCACCTGCCATCATAGTTTTGATCAGACCCTTTTAGCCAGAGTTGTGCCCCTTTTCATCTTTGAATAATCATGGGACGGTCACACCTCTAGTTTTGGTTTGGAATACATGTTTGAGAAATGTTGATTGGTATGTATACAAATTCAGATATGGTTAAAATAATTTCAGGCAAAGGTCCTGAAATGTATATTTTAAAACAAAAAATAGAACAATTCTCCAAGTGGACCCTTCACCAGACCCTTCACTCTCTTCCCCAGTTAAAAATATGACATTGACACATTGTAATTTGAATGCAGGGTTCACTCCTTCACTCCTTCATCCCCATCCCCATGGGAGACTGAAAAATAGAGATTTAGAACTCCAGATTATGGAAAACAGCCTTTTTTTATCATTACTGGATTTGCTCGCCATTGCTCGGTTGTTTTCTCTGGGTACTCCGGCTTCCTCCATGTGTAAAACTGTCCAACTCGAGGTGTCCCTGGCTGTTGAAAGTCCTATTAACTCTTAACCCACTGGGTATTTTCAAGATATTTTTTTTTAATCTAGATATAGCTGCTTTCCAGCAACCATGGCTAGATTTGATGAAGAATTCTTTTCAAGTTAACTTGAGGAATCGTTAGAGAAAAAAATCCATTCAATGTAACACAGAGAATATTTGATTAAATCTGCCCAAATTATATTTATCTCAGTGGCAAGAGCAGTTCAGTTCTGGGCAGGAATATCTTTCAGCAACATGTAAGGAGTTAAGCCTCAATAAATAAAAAAAATAAGTAAATAAATCATTACTGGGAAAGCAGACATTATATTCATGTTAGTGTCTGAATACTAGAAAAATTACCTGTCTTGACTTCATTCCTCTGTAGTATTAATTAGCTATAGATACTGAAAGTTTCCTTGAATCCTTTCTTAAACAACTTCCTGAGATGAGTGCATCAGGCCCCTTAGGCCTTTTGTTTTGTTGTTCTTAAAATTATTTTGTAAGTATCTTCTTTTTAAGGTGAGTTAATGTGTTAATGGGTAAGATTTGGATCTGATTGTTCTCATCAGGAATGCGTACCAAGAAGAAATAACATACATGTAATACTGTGATCACAAAAGTGTTTTTTTTTTTATACTAAAACCAATTGCCCAGACTTAGCTGGTGCAACCTCAGTATTATTAAGGGCCAAACACAAATCTTGCCCCCCCCCCCCCCCCAATCCCCCAAATTTGTATACAATACCGAAAATTATAAGTCCTATCTGGCCCTCAATACTTTTAGTACTTGTGCAGTACCCAGGAAGAGACCGGAATTGGCGCAAACATCATTCTTCTGCTTGGCTGAAAGTCAGTAACAACTGAACGGACATCTGTGCTTTAAAATTTCATTTTTAAAGATCCCAGACACACATAAATGAGGGTATTTTTAGCTGCGACTAGCAGCTCTATAAGTGGCAGTGTCGGTCAGTTGGTCGGTCTGTCTGTGGCCAACGAGTTTGTCTGTGACCAACGAGTTTCAAAACTCAATAACTTTTGAGATACTTGATGGAATGACTTTATATTTGGCATGTAAGGTTCCGCTCCACAGTTTCGCACTATTGCACAGGGGTGAAATTCTAAACATGGGGCATATGTTGAAACTAAGGCCATGTAAAATTGAGATATATTTTTAGTATCAGATATATGATTACATTAGGCTTTTTGTTGGACAAGAGAATTTGAAGTTTTGGTCCCAAAGTTGGATTCTGATACATAGGGGTAAATTACCAGATGAATTATGGGAAACAGTGGCTTCGAAAAATTGGCTATTTTTTAAAATGTAATTTTTACACGGGTTTGTTACCAGACAGGTAACTAAAAAATGAGACGGAAACATATAATTTTTTTTTTGCATTTTAGAAACAGGGGATGGGTAGGTGGGGTTGGTGGAAAAATTCTGCTTTTGAGGCTGCTCGGTGGCTGAAAATGACTGGTTTCGGCATTTTTTCATGCAATTTTTCAGGTTGAAGTCTGGCCTTTGACAATAAATTATTCCACCCACATTCAGATTGTTTATTTCTACTTAGTCGGATAGTGTTATATGTTTTTCATGGATTTGGGAAATGTAATACATGTTATGAGTTAGATAACTAAGCTACAGAATATTTGCATTTGAAGAGAGTGTATGGCATGTCATATTTGGAAATGCCTGGAAAACTGTGGAGCGGAACCTAAGTGTATCTTATTGATGTCTAGCCACTGTTCAATGCATGTGTTGTTCCAAGTATTTTTCTTGGAGTTATGGCCCTTGATGAACTTAGAATTTTGTGAGATTGCGCCACCCGTCGCAGATACGGCGTCGATGTCGCGATTTTTACACTGTAAACCAATGGCCCATACTAGCTGGTGCTTAACTCAAAAAGTCCTACCTGACCATCCATACATTTACTCTCCTCGTATGCGCAGACATCAGGAAGTGACCGGAATTGGTGCCAACATCATTCTTTTTTTAGCCCTAAAAATCATCAACAATGAAATGACATCTGTGCATTAAAATCTCCTTTTTTGAGGATGCCAGACACAAATCAATTCAAGAATTGGTGGACACAAGGCTGTTATTGGATGAAGGAAGTGTTCAACGGTGGTTTTAGACGTTTAGGGCTGTAAGTTTATATTTATAAAATTATTTTATGTTTCCCAATTTCGAGACATATGCCTGACGTCACAATTTTTAAAAATGATTATTCCACTTTGTGTTAAGTATTCCTTCCCTATCCTTCCATGAAGCCTTCCTGTTAAACTCTTAAGCATTTTGGCTATTTTTTATTGAAATTTTTTATTATATTTCTTGGGAGTTTAACATTTATTACAGAATATAATTCTGTTTCTTCCCCAGGGTTACGTCCTCACCCTGGGGGTGTTAGGCCGTTTAGTCTTTCATCTTCTATCAAATGTATTGTTTTTTCTTCGTATGAAGATCTAGCTTTGCATTTGAAAGCATTTCAATTGGTTCTGATTTTGGGCCTTTTTATGTGCCTTATGTCTTGTTTACATTGACGTTGTTTACATTATCAGTGTCCTCATATATAGGTAGTTTGTTATATTCTATTACTGTAGTATACTGTAGGATACATGGATTGTTATTCCGGTAATGTAGCTAAAAAATTTTGGATTTTGTCCACACTTAGGCTCTATCGGGATGCCCTTGGCCTCTTAATGTTTCCTTTGGGAACTTGTTTTACAAAAAATATTTTGAATTTAATTATGATTGCTGTTATTCATGTATCTCAATTATATATATATATTATATATATATTGTTGTGGAGTTTGGAGGGCTGATATCGACTTTAGCTGATACACTCCTGCGGACTCGTCATTCTTGTGTTGCACTGGGATGACTGATGTTGGAGTCGGGTGTTGCGGTACATTGTTGGCAGTGAGGTTCTGAGGATCAGAGCCTCTTACCATGTTTTAATTCATTCTGTCAGTTTCTATTTCAGTGGAACATGAACATGGTGATGATATTCTGACACCCATCCAAGTGTGCTACCGTCGTCGCGCTGCGTGGGGCATATAGAGCTAGCTGCAGTGGTCATTGCAAGAGTTAGGGCCTTTGGTTGAAGGTTTTAATCTCTTGCAAGCAGCTAGCTCGACTGGTGAAGAGGTTCTCCATCCGTGGGTGACTTGACGCCGGGTAAGTCTGTTGCAGTCTTGGAAGTGGATTGGGTAGAGCGAGCACTATAATATAAATAGCTCACCCAGCGACGACGGAAATAGGGAGGAAGTCAGCAAGTTCTTGTACTCGGCTAGGTCTGATAGACTCGAGTGGGAGAGACCCCCCTCTCTAATCTAGTAATGTCTGGGGTCAGATGTTGTTTTAAGAAACTTGCACAAGCCGGAGCATATGTCTGCCCTCCACTTGGAACGCTCTGTTTAGTCTGCAGTCGGAGTCGGCTTCAGTCAAGGCTTCCTCCACTATGTTTCACAAGGCCGAAATGAAGTTTTCTGGTTGGAAACTTGCGCGAGACGGAGCATATGTCCGCACGCTGCTCGGGACACTCCATCTAGTCTGCAGCTGGGGTCGGCTTCAGTCACAGCTTCCTCTGCTACTTTATTTAAGCACACACGACCGCATCCTAGCTACCCGACTTCGGATATCTAGCCTGCTGCATGAAGAAGGAACCACTCTTTGTCTGTGAAGTTGGACCATCCGGTAGCTAGGGAGATGAGGCCTTGATCATTGGAACAAAGGATCTGTTTCTGACACACCATCCCAGGAGCAGCATGCGGCTAAGGAATGGAAAACCGCTGCTCCTTATGCCTTGATGACGGACTTGCTGTCGCAGATTGCGCTGCTAATCGCAGCATCCCAGTAAGTGCAGATGCAGCCTCCCTCAGAATCTGAGCTGTCGGACGGTGCTGGGTCGGTCCAGTCGTCTGTTTGCACAGATGCAATGGACCGAGATTCGCAACTGATTCTCTCGGATGGTGAAAGGGATAAGGAAGAGGGTTACCCTCCCCTTTCCATCGAATCAGAATGCTGCGACAAGAGAGAAACCACTAGCGTCGTTGGGCGCAGACTTTATCCGGACAAAGGAGGAAGTCCTTTCTTTTCCGGTTCAGTTTATGCAGATGTCGCAGGCCTTCGGCCATATAGACGACGCTGTATTTATCCTCTTGAGTGCGAGGAAGAAGGTGGTTTCTTATCTTCATCTTCCGTATACATACTATTTTTAACTCAACTTTGGCAATGCCAAATTTGAGCTTATGCCATGGCCAGTCGTCCGTCTGTCTGTCCATCAACAATTCAATACGGCTCGAAATAGAGGCCGTATTTATGAACCAATCTTTACGAAACTTCTTGGGTACCTTTGTTATGACCGTGGAACGAGAACGAGTGTTATTGGGTCCGATCCAAAATTCAAATGGCCACTGGCAGCCATTTTGTACAAAATTAGGTGCAATCAGATTCTTGCACAGAACTTCCATATGAAAGCGCTGATTTTTACAGTCACCTGTTCCTCGTACCGAAGCCAGATGGCTCGTTCTGACCGGTAATAGACTTGAGCTGGATAACAAGCTTATCATGGCTCCAAAGGTTTATTTATGGAAATTCATTCAGTCCGTAAAAGCGGGCATTCAGGTGATCGATTATGCAGCAAGCATAGATCTAAGGATGCGTACTTTCATGTCCTGGTACATCCGGCATTCTAAAGTACCTGTGATTTGCTATACAAGGGAAGGTGTATTCAGTTCAGAACAATATGCTTTGGTCTGAATCTGGTCCTCTGGGTGTTTTACTCGGATAATGGACTCGGTAATGTCTTACTTATGAGCTCATTCATCTGCAGTAACGTCGGCTTACTTGGACGACCTTCTACAGGGTTACGGCAACAGAATTATTCTTCAGAACGATGTTCATAGTCTGCTTCTATTACTCCGACATCTTGGTTTCATCGTAAATGACAAAAAGTTAGATCTAGCTCCATACAAGTCATCTATTCACTTGGGAATGAGCTTTGAGACTCACAACAATCTGGTTCGTCAATGGTTACCCACAGTGAAATTGGTCAGTTGTTATGCTCGCTTTTGTCTACACTCCGACGCATTAATAGTGAGAGAATTCATGCAATTGTTGGAGCTGTGCAGAGCGGCTGTGGATCTCATTCTGATGGGCCGTCTGCACTCACATTAAGATTTGGGCAGATATTTTGTGGTTAACTCAGGGAGTTCGGCTGCAACTGCCGGATGCGGCTTTCACGATTATGACGGAGTGAGCAGACGGGTTGGGGCGATACCCTAGGTCCCACAGTCTTGAAGTGTCAGGGTCTTTGGCTCCCTCGGTTCCAGGAGAAACACATAAACATCAATGAGATGATGTCAATATAGCTAGTGCTACAACATTGGATACACATGATAACGGACGTCCCTGTTCAATTTGGTCAGACAACTCGACAGTAGTAGCGTACATCGGGAACCAGGGCAGCACCCATTCATTTCCTTTATGCCAACTAACAGAGAAGATTTTCCTTCGCATCATGAATCATCATGTTCATCTTTCTATCCATCATATACCAGATCATCTTAACCTACTAGCAGACTCGCTCTCTCGGAAAGGTCACCTGTTGCAATTGGAGTGGATGCTCAACAGGCGAGTATTTGGGCAGATTTGCTACCAGAGGGATCTCCCCATGATAGATCTGTTTGCAACACACCGGAACAATCACTTACCGTTGTTCATGTCGCCATGCCCAAACCATTGAGCATATGCAGTAGATGCTCTGCCGATCTCATGGGGATGAATGATAGGATACGCGTATCCTCCAGTTCAGTTGATTCAGTAGATTATGTTTAAGATCAAACAGTCTCATTGTGAATCCTGCTAGTAGCTCCTCTGTCAGAGAAACTTTGGATCAGTCTTCTCAAGTGTCTGTTATGGGACATTCCCCAGAAGCTTCCTTCACGTGAGGACCTTCTTTATCATGGAATGTTTTTGTTCTTCATGTCCGTCCCCGCCCATAGTGATATAATGGAGTCGATTAGACGTGAGAGAACCATTACGGTTCCTATATTATTTTATGACTAACACAAGAATGATTAAGTAATGCGGGAGAGGAGGATTCGATATGATTTTGAATCCCCCCACTCCCCCCCCCCCCTCCCCCTCCCCTACCACCAATATGTTTAGATGCGATTACCGTGCAAGACGTAGTTTTCTTCCCTTCAAGCCTCGTATGACTTTAAATACATACATGCATTTCTTCACTTCTCGATTGGCGGCTGGGTCGTGTTCTATGGCAACCTCAAGGGGACATCCACTTTTTAGTTGGTTGATTTCCTGTGATTATTCGTCTATATGTCATATACGAATGCATATTTCATCATAAATAAATTGCTAGTCTTTGGATACCTCGGAGGCTGCATAACCAATTAACTGCTATTCAGATGATTACATGCAGGATTTTAATGCTCACGTGCATAATAATTATTAGGCTGAAGCTTTATTGTATGTTATGGACCTTAGAAATTTTGAATTATTTCAGGGGCGGTCCGTGTTGAGCCTGTTAATCATACCTACTTCCATTTCAAGATCCAGGTTTCTATTAATTTCAGTACTCAACTCGTATGTTCACACGTTTATAGTGTCATAGATGTCGAATAGTACACGTCGGGGAGTGTTGTTACTGGAATTTATTGTACACCTGAATGGGGTCGCCTGTGGGTTACCTAGGAAGTGTGTTTACTCTCCAGAGATTGTTCATTGTGGGTCGATTGGACATGTGTATGTTATATATTATATGACTGGTTTTCGACCTATCTGCATATGCTGTCTCCGGTGTACATTATATAGCAGGCAATATTAATTACCAGGATCATTGCTATAGCCTTAACTTCTGAAGTGGCATTAAGCACCATTTATTTATAATAAATTAATACTTGAGAGCCTGTCCGACAAATATTTATATTGTTTTTTGGTACTGATTTTACTGATTCCAGAGCGTTTCCCTCTTTCTTTTTGAAGATTCCTTCAAAAGAAAAGGGGGATGGGGTGATTTTTAGCTGCGACTAGCAGCTCTATAAGTGGCAGTGTCGGTCTGTCTGTCTGTCAGTCTGTCTGTCGGTCTGTCTGTGACCAACGAGTTTCAAAACTAAATAACTTTTGAAATACTTGATGGAATGACTTTATATTTGGCATGTAAGTGTATCTTATTGATGTCTAGCCACTGTTCAATGCATGTGTTGTTCCAAATATTTTTCTTGGAGTTATGGCCCTTGATGAACTTAGAATTTGTCAGTCTGTCTGTGACCATCGAGTTTCAAAACTCAATAACTTTTGAAATACTTGATGGAATGACTTTATATTTGGCATGTAAGTGTATCTTATTGATGTCTAGCCACTGTCCAATGCATGTGTTTTTCCACATATTTTTCTTGGAGTTATAATAATTTTAATTTCCTTTCACCTTGGATTACAGGATTGGAACTATGTTGGTCTACTAATTCTGAATTCCTAGGCTCTCTGCCCTTTTACGATTCAGCTAGTCTGGGCCATTGGTTTACAGTGTAAAAATATTATAAATTTAAAGTAATTTGTATATTTTTATACTTACCAATGGCCCAGACGGATATGGCCCTCATTCCTCCCTGCAGAATTTTTATGTTGTACTCTCTTCTACAAAGAATGATGTTGGTGCCAATTCCAGTCACTCCTGATGTCTCCGCATGCACGGAGAGTAAATGTATGGAGGGTCAGATAGGACCTTTAACTTTCGGTTTTGCAAGCAAATTTTGGGGATTGGGGGTTCAAAATTTGTGTTTGGCCCTTAATAACGTTGAGTTAAGCACCAGCTAGTCTGGGCTATTGGTAAGTATAAAAATATACAAATTACTTTAAATTTGTAATTTTCATGGAATCAACAGTGTAGCAGGATGCTGAAAGTGAAATACGGTGGTTTCTAATGTAGGGCTGTAACTTTATAATTTTTATGTAAATTATTCATTTTACCCAATTTCGTGATATACTTCTGAACGTCATTGTAATATGACTCCACTGTTGTATTGATAGTGTTACTTCCCTTCTCTCCTGTTATACTCCCAAGCTCTTTCGGCTTTTTATTGAAGAATTTTTTTATTAGATTCTTGGGAGGTTAACTTGTAAAACTGAATAGGTATTCCATTTGTCCTCTATGTTTACGTCCTGTTCGTTTCTGTTCAGGAAGTTTTGTATTCTTGCATCTTCTATCTGATGCATTGTTTTTTCTTCAACTGAAGATCTAGCTTTGTATCAGGTGATTGTTGATCGGTTACTGACTTTGGACATTTGTTGTGCCTGTTGTTGGTTTGTTTCCAGTTTTTCCTCTTGACGTTGTCAGTAGGTAATAATTGAGAGTTCACGACCACTTTGTACATGTACATTTACAAAATACGTACACGATGCGTTAACCAACGTGGGATTCAGTGTTAAATCGCACGCTTGTTCACAAAAATGTTCAGTGGTCTTGAATCCCCATGTTTTTTGTGACTCCTAGATCGCACTTTTAACGTTCAAATACTCGTGGTGAACGTTGAATGTCACGCGTTTTTAAAAAAAAGGTGAAATTGTACATTTTCACTTTTTGTTTTTTACTTTTTTTGTCAACGTTCCCATCGCAGATCAGACCATCGATCAATCGTTGGTGAACGCGAGCAAAATTATGGGCTAGCATCAAAAAAAAAAGTTTGCGGATTCTAGACCAGTGGTCCAGAATGCTCAATTGTTTTGAGGCGGTGGGTTTTTCCCCCAAAAAACTTAACAGACTACTATTGGACTTGAAAGGGGCTTGTTTCCCATACCATTCCTGCGCGCCTTTAACGTGTTAAATCACTTCATTCGAATGTCAGTCTACAATCGTCAGTCTGTGTTTTTATCAAAACTGGCAAGCAGGTTGCATGTCAAAGTGACATTTACTGTATAGACACTTACTGAGAACGTTATTTTGTCATGCCTGAGATGTATTACAGGTTTTTATTCAAATGAGATTAATGTCAAGTTAAATGGTTTATCTGAAAAACTATTTCTATGGATCAAAGCGGAAACAGTTCAAAAGATCAATATTGTAAAGTTAAATGGTTTATCTGAAAAAATTATTTCTATGGATCAAAAGCGGAAACAGTTCAAAAGATCAATTGATGTTTTGACTGAGCGATTACCATGTAAACATTTTAGAGAAAATAGCGTTGTTCAACGTGCGAGTACAAACGCAGTTTTAACTCAAAATATTACAAGATATTCATGGAGTATTATTTTTCTCATATTTTTTTTCTGCAAAAAAATTCTCTGGCGAGAATTTTTTTAAAATATTTTTCAACTCTTGTTTTTTTTTGACTGAGCGATTACCATGTAAAAATTTTAGAGAAAATAGCGTTGTTCAACGTGCGAGTACTAACGTGGTTTTAACCCAAAATATTACAAGATATTCATGGAGTATTATTTTTCCATATATTTTTTTCTGCAAAAAAATTCTCTGGCGAGAATTTTTTTAAAATATTTTTCAACTCTTGTTTTTTTTGACTGAGCAATTACCATGTAAAAATTTTAGAGAAAATAGCGTTGTTCAACGTGTGAGTACTAATGCGGTTTTAACCCAAAATATTACAAGATATTCATGGAGTATTATTTTTCCATATATTTTTTTTCTGCAAAAAAATTCTGGCCAGAGAATTTTTTTAAAATATTTTTCAACTCTTGTTTTTTCGACTGAGCGATTACCATGTAAAAATTTTAGAGAAAATAGCGTTGTTCAACGTGCGAGTACTAACGCGGTTTTAACCCAAAATATTACAAGATATTCATGAAGTAATTATTTTGAGAATGACTTCAAGTGTGAGGAAATAACTACCTGTATGATTTAACACTTTAAAACGTTGTATTTATAGATGTTTATTTGAGACTAAACTCTAAGTTTCTCATTGTCGGAAATAACTGTTGATGTGATCTTTAACACGTTCGAGGGCAAAATGCATTTAAAGAAGTTTATTTTATAAATGTTTTTCCTTAACTGGTTTTTAGTTATTATATTAAAGACAGAAGATTTTTATTTACTTAAAACATAAAAATAATTATACATTTAATTTTGAAAATAATAAATAACTCATATTAGCATACTCAAAGGAACATTAACAATTAAAAACGAAAAATGTTTTTACAGATGGATTCTAGACATCGAGATCGAATTTTAGGTGAGTTTGAGCGTGCTAAGAAGAGCATTCAGTCTGCTGATAGAAGCAGACGTCTAAACTCTTGGGGAGATGGAACTCAAACGCGAAGCCACAAAAATATTTAAACCCGTGACGGAGGGTCAAGAGCGAAGCAGGAAGGAGATAGTCGAAGAATTGAGACCTATAAAGGAGAGTTCTTTGAGAATGGGTTCGTTGCCTCCTAGTTTTGGAAATCGGTATTCCGTTCAATCTACACCGGATTATGTTCCCACGGGAATTCAAACAGATTTGAGCGAGACCGACGATACAGCTTCGACTATCACCACTGATAGCGTCGCATCGTCCGATGATGGCGGTAAGAGAGATCTGTCGTATGGATTTTATAAGGATTCGGAGGGAAGGATTTTTGTAGGAGACACAGAAGTAGATATTGGCGATGATGAATTGATCGTGGGTTCGAACAGATACGAATTGACTGATGGTCTGCGCAGATTGCTCCTTTACGATAAGCATAGCGATTACACGGATCAGGATTTCGACAATTACGGCGACATTCTGGTTCAGACCCACACCATGAAGAGAAATAACGATGCCAGAGAGACGAGACCCAAAGCCAACAGAGGTTACAAGTGGACGAAAGTGGTGAAACCCATATGGGATATGAACAAGAAGTTCATCGAACCGGTGACTGGCAAAGGGGTGAAAACCACTTTTCTTCCGAGCGATTCTAACGCTCTGTCTCAGAGATTGAGTTTGTTGATGGCGAGCAGACGGGCTGGAAACACAGGATTAGATAATCAGATAGTTGCTATATCTGACGAATTGTTAAGACAGAAGGTTTTGAATAAAAACCACTATAAAAGGCTGATGAACGAATTGAAGGATTGATGTGTATATAATAAGTAGAGAGAAACAAACAAAAATAAAACAGTAAATTTTTTACACTAGAATAATAAAAGTATTTAAAACCGACAAAACGATTTACCAGTGAAAAAAACAAAAAATATATTATAAAAATAAAATATGTTGGTGATAAAGAACAGGGGATACGTCAGGACTTACGTTCAAGGCGGTTCTGGCATCGTCGATTCTATAATGCGAGCGTTCACGGCGATGCGGGTAGAAAACTTGCATCCACCGCGTTTGAGGTCGGTAAGAAGACGGCTTTGGATGCTGGTAAGAAAGCCGCTTCCGAAGCCAGTGGTAGGATAGCTTCTGTGGCTGGCAAGAGGGCAGCCGACGCGTTGATCGACAAGTTGATCAGTCCGCGGGCGAAGCGAGCTGCGTTAGAGCGAACGCCGAGAAGTTGGAAAGATTTTAAGGATGCTGTGGTGCCCATACAAGATTTAGCCAAAATGACGAGTGGATCCGGATTGAAGAGAACTCGCGACTAGTGTTGAAACGATTAGTGATTTTCAGGAATCGACTAGTTGCCAGCAGTAATCGAATACTAATCGACTAGTCGCAGCCCCCATGTTATTGTTATCAAACACGTGTACCGCTGTTCTTCCCTGGTTAAAACTATCAGTAATACTTGCAATGAAATAATGGCAAGTGAAGCTTTCAAAGTCCTCAAAACCTCTTTCAGTTTCGAGAGAGAATTAATGTTGGTAGCTTCTGTTTAAAATTATTTTTTCTCAATATAGTCACTGGTATTTTAATAAAATAAATCATTATTCAGGTTTTTTTTTATATTATTCGTTCCATCCCATTGAATGTTAACAAAAGGAAGTGCTCTTTACG
This sequence comes from Pictodentalium vernedei, assembly GCA_031216915.1. Lineage (NCBI taxonomy): Eukaryota > Metazoa > Mollusca > Scaphopoda > Dentaliida > Dentaliidae > Pictodentalium > Pictodentalium vernedei. The sequence goes on from CM062295.1 coordinate 137,705,748, forward strand.
CATGCGTGATGTACATCCCCTCTCGAAAATTAAGCACAGTTAACGCCCACAGCAGTCATCGGCCTGTCAACAATTGTACACCGAACACTCCCACACAACTTCTCGTATTATGACTTAACCTCTTATCTGTCCATAATTATGCATACATCGAACACGCCTACTAATTTCCATATTGTCTGCTTTGAAAATCATCACCTGACCTGATTGGGATTCCTCTTAACTCAGATGCAGTTCGAGGAAAAGCTAGTTTCACTTTCAATTCCCCGGAAACTCGCAGATTTCCAGGAATTTGTCCGCATGTATTTACAAAATGAAAATAAAAAGCACATGGATTTTGTAATTGGTTCTTTAGTGATAACAAATTGTTCCAAATACGAACTGGTATGTGTTCTTCCATAATTTCTCTTTGATGTTTCTGTAAGACATTTCGAACTTACCAGTACCTGGTGAACAAATTGATGTCCGTAGGTGGCCTAATTTCATGTCAACTTTGGGTCCTAATTTTCCTGCAGGCTGCTCCCTCGAGAATAAGCTCACCCATATATTTTTCCCTGTTTACTTCACGCACCCCTGGTCTTATTCAATCTCTGGTCAGTTGGCCAACTAGGGATGTTATTCATGCAGTCGGAAACATCAAACGCGTTATTTCCGTGGGTTGTTTTTTGATTTCGGGAGTTTACTTGTGACGTTCGCAATAATGTTGGGTGAATTTAAGGGGATGGTGTATGGTTGTGGCAGATGTTCCGACTAATCGACTAGCAGATTTAGGGATCGGCTAATTTAATAATCGCGTCGACATCGATTAGTCGGCTAATCGTTTCAACACTACTCGCGACGGTGTGATATAAATAAATAATAACATTAAAAACTGAGTTTGAAAAACATAAAAAATTTGCGTTTGAAAAGAATCTAAAATAACAAACAAAAAAAATAAAACAAAGATGAACATTAAAGATATGTCTTGGAACGACGCCGCGACCAAGAGGTCGAATAACGAGTTCTTTCCCAAAAGCATAAGAGGCTTGATAGTGGGAAAATCGAATTGTGGAAAGACCAATCTGTTGATGAATCTGTTGTCCCGACCCGACTGGTTGGATTACGACAGATTGTTTGTGTTTGGCAAGAGCTTGTTTCAACCCGAATACAGATTGCTTCGAGAGTGCATGGATCGTAGATTGCCCAAGGACGTCATAGCCAGAATCTTTGACAGTAGGGAGGAATTCGACAAGAGTGAAGCTCCACTTTCGACCATTTTGGACTGTGCGGCGATGGAGCTGATGAAGAGAAACGCATCTTCGAACGTCGAGTGTCGATTTTATGAGAATGCTAGCGACGTTCCGGATCCTAGAGAACTGAAATCGGAAGATGAGAATCTCATGATTTTCGACGATCTGCTTTTGGAGAGACAGAACCGATGCGAATCGTATTACGTTAGGGGTCGACACAGCAACGTGGACTGTTTCTACCTGTCGCAGAATTATTTTTGATTGCCCAGACAGACGATAAGGGAGAACGCTAATTTTCTATGTCTCTTTCGCCAAGATCTCAAGAATCTCAATCATATCTACGGCAATCACGTCGCAAACGACAAGAGCACGGCGGAATTCAGGAGATTCTGCAAGAAGGTTTGGGATGGTGGACTTTACAATTTCGTCGTGATCGATTTGACAAGCGAATTTAATCACGGAAAATATCGGTGCGGATTCGACAAGTTTTATGTTTCTGATGATAATAAGATAGAGCGTGAAAATAAAATTTAGAAAATAATAAATCTTCAAATAATTAGTTTTGAATAAAAAAAAATAAAATTAAATATAATGTTCGAACATGGAGAATTGTTAGGACGGATAGCCGAGAATACGGCTGCAAAACAATCCATTCAAATCGTGGCGAGTGGCGATTCGACTCGATTCGCTACAAAATTCGAACCTTCCATCGAATTGAATAGAGAGAAAAGATACGAGATGGCGTTGGTGAATCTGGAGACTTATTATTCCTTTCCAAACGTCACCGAAAAGAATAACTCGTTCAAGTATTCCGACGGAACGGATTGGTTGGAGATTCGAATTCCCAAAGGGAGTTACGACATAGACGATTTGAACAATTACATTCAGACGCGAATGAAGACGGATGGAAAGGGAAGCAACAAGATCAGACTCGCTCCCAATCCTAATACCTTACAGACGATGTTGGATTTGGAAGATAATTTTCGAGTGGATTTCAACACGGACGATTCTATAGGCAAGATGTTGGGATTCGATCGAAAGATGTATCGAGGCCACGCGGCATCTGAAAATACGGTCAACATTCTCGCAGTCAATAGCATTCTGGTGAACGTGGACGTGATTGCTGGAAGCTACGTGAATGGTAGCGCTCAACCGACGATCTATTCCTTCTTTCCAAATGTGTCGCCGGGTTATAAGATCGTGGAGCGACCTCGAAATTTAGTTTATCTACCAGTGATTTTAGACACGTTGTGTAGTCTCAAAACCACGTTGACGGATCAAAATGGTGAACTGTTAGATCTTCGCGGAGAGAGGGTGACGATACGATTTCACATAAGAGAAATATAAAAGCAAAAAAAAAAAAAAAAAAAAAAAAAATATTGTGTATATATATATATAGATAACAAAATAAAATAAACGCAATATTAATTTTACAAAATTATTTTAATATAATTATTAAACAAGAAACAATTGAAGTAAATATATTTTAAAAAAAGAATTATGACAGAATACGTGATTAAAAACGTGAACATATCCGCAGGACAGAGGAAGAAACTTGAGAGAGCGTTAAGAATTTGAGGCGAGGCGGTGAAATTCAAATTCACTCATGAAGATCTGACGAGAGGTGGTCAGGATTCGATCGCCTGGACCAGAAGTCAAATCAAAAGGATGGAGAAAGCGATTCGCGATGGAAGAGGGTTGACGGTGAGAATGAGTCCCGCTCAATTGAGATACAATTTGAGAATGAAAGGCGGTTTCCTACCGCTATTGGCAGGAATAGCCGCAAAAGCATTACCCTTTGCCGCAAAGGCACTACCCTTTCTCGGAAAGACTCTCGGCGTGGGAGCTCTCACGGGACTCGCTAGTTCGGCAGTTGAGAAATTGATGGGTGGCAGCGGACTGTTTTTGAAGAAGGGAGGAGCCGTGTATCGCGTCCACGTAGACGACAGCGGTAAAGGATTGTATCTAGAACCCGGTAGAGGTGGCAACTCTCTGAGAGGAAACGGTCTCTATCTGAAGAGTGGACAGAACGTTGAGCGACTCGGCAAGGGTTTGTTGCTCGGTGAGAATTCGCCGTTTAAGAATATACCGATTTTGAATATGTTATTATAATATAAAATTATATAATTATATAAAATATAAATCATAGAAAGTATAAAATAATATATTTAAAATGGATAAAAAGGTGGAGAAACAATTAGACGATAATGACGAATATCGCAAGACAGAGTGCGAAGAAACAAAAAAAAAAGTGGAAAAATGGTTAGACGCTAATGATGGATATATGAGGAAAGAACTGATGAAAGAGATAGATAAAGCACGGGATAGACGGTTGAGAATGAGATGCTTTCCACCGTCACCACTACCTTCTAAAGAGAATGGTAATGATGCGAGTGTTACCAAGAGTTGCACAACATTCGTTCATAATTATGATTCGGATAAACAAAAATGTTGGTATAAACGTATCATATCACAAAAAAAAAGAAAAAGAAGAATCGACGCTGAAAATTGAGAAAAAAGGAAACGTTATTATAATATATGGTAATAGTGAAGAAGAAGGAAAATAAAAAAAAATGAGATCTAAAGATGATCTCATTACTTTTTTTTTTTCATTTTTCTTCGCTAAAAATCAATCTCTCTATTGTTTATATTTCCAAGTCTGTTATTAGCATGTTGACACTCATGTTTTCAAGATGATCTCATCACGTTTTTTTCTTTCTTCTTCGCAAAAAAAAAAATCAATCTCTCTATTGTTTATATTTCCAAGTCTGTTATTAGCATGTTGACACTTGTGTCTTCTCCTTTTTCGAAAACGTGTTGAATGTTTATCTTTACGCTTTTGAGTTTTTTTACATCGGTCAACTCGCTCTCACCACCCAATTTCTCCACGAGTTCAAATGAGATGTTTGGAAAGATGTAATTTCCATAGGACAACGACAAATCGTCCTTGTCGAATTCTCTATCTTCGGCGATGACGATGTCCTGCAGATCGCTTTGGTACTCGTAAATCAAATCGAGCACGGCTTCGTCCAATTTCAAAGGCATGCTATATCTGTTGTATTTATGCTCTAAGCCCTTCGTCTCGACCTCGTTCAATTCGATGGGATCGTGTCGTTGTAATCTATAGATTTTATGACCGAATTTCTTATACGTTTCGACTCGTTTCAATTTCAATTCGCATCTTTTAGGTGTTGCTGTCCTCATGATCGATTATTTGTTTTTTTTGTTTTACGAATTCTTGCAAATAATGTATATTTTAAATTTTGTATTTTAATAATTTGTTTAAAAAGTTTTTTTTTTGCTCTTTATATATATATAAAAAAGTTGTTTTTTTTAATTTTAATTTCTTTAATGTGAAAATTTTTTTTATAAGGTCTACGAAGGTGTTGCAAACGTCTTGTTTCTACCATGCGCACACCTGTGTTGTTGTAGAGAATGTTATTCTGAAGACGAGAAAACGTGTTCATTTTGCAAACGAGAAATAAAAGCGGTCTTAAATTGTTTTGAATAAAACACACATTAAAGAAAAAAATTGAATTTAAAATTTAACTTTTTTATATATATATATAAAAAGAGTAAAAAAGCAAAACTTTTTTAACAAATTATTTAATACAAAATTAAAAAAAAATATTCTTAAAATGAAGCAAACAGATAAAACAATGGTAAATTTAAATGAGAAAACCATACCTCAGTTAAACGAGATTTGTAAACTATTACAAATTTCACATTTCAGAAATCATAGAACTAAATAAAAAAAAATTGAAGTCATACAAGAATATTTGCGAAACGCTAGAAAGGCAAACGAAATGTCGATAGCAACGACGTCAAAAGATGCATCGGTTGTGAAAAACGAGAAGATAGTAAAAGGAATCGAAATGCCGACGTCGAAAAAAACCAAAAACGTTTCGATTGTGAAAAATAAGAAAACGACTAAACGAAAAGCCGTTGAAGAACATCAAGTTTCCAAAGAAAAGAAAAGAAAAACTAAAACGAAAATGAGTGATGCACTTCAGATTCTGGACAAATGAGATATATCAAGCGAAATTCAAGGAGCAATCGACGAAGGGAAAGGAGAAGAATATGTAACACGACTTGTTGCGGAACTATTCCAATTGAAAACCGTAGAACGGGAGAGTGCGATCAAAGGCGTTTTTAAAACTTTCGATGTGGTTCCCTCATTCAAGAAAATCGATCCGAAATTGTTCATGGAACGGGTGAAGAAAAAAGTATTGGATTTATTTCGCGAATACATGAACGTAGGACTAAAAATTAAGATGATACTCCATTGCGTGATGAATAAAATCGACGTGAAGTCCGGCGAGAGCATCGTGAAAAATGCATATTTCAGATCTAACGTCGAACCCGTATTTCGAGGTTCAGATTTATCGGACGTTTTCGAAAAGATGAAAGACAAGATGTTGACGTCTCTCGTGAATTATCAACATGAAGGTAGTAATTGGACGTTTGATGAGGTGTTGAAACTCGAAATTCACATAAATAAAAACGAACCGTTGAAAGGATCTTCCTACTTGGAATTACCGTATTCCTTGACTAAGAAACACGCCGTGGTCAATTTGAGAAATAAAGATGATTAGTGTTTTAAATGGGCAGTCACCTCCGCTTTATACCCTGTCGAAATACACACCGATAGAGTTTCTCGTTACGAGGAAACTTCTAAAAATCTCGATTGGACCGGAGTGACTTTTCCAACAGAGTTAAAACACATCGAACGTTTCGAGGTTCAAAATCCCACCGTAGCGGTGAACGTCTTGGGATACGACGAGGAAAAACGAACGATCTATCCTCTCAGACAGACTTCGTATCTCGGAAGAGAAAAGACGATTATTTTATTATTGATTTCGAATGGTGACAATCGTCATTATTGTTGGGTTAAACATCCGACCCGATTACTGTCGAAACAAAATAATAATCATAACGGAAAGATATCTTTATGTTACAATTGCATGAACGTGTTTCACAGCGAAGACTCGTTGGCGAAACATCAGGAATATTGCAATGAAAATCAAGGTGTCGCCGTCGAAATGCCTAAACCCAACACCATCGTGAAGTTTGAAAATCACAATAGAAGGTTAAAAGTACCATTCGTCGTGTACGCCGATTTCGAATGTTTCACCGCGAAAATGAGTTCCTGTCAACCCAACGCTCTTCAAAGTTACGTCGAAAGATATCAAAAACACATACCTTCGGGCTATTGCATTTACGTGAAATGCGCTTTTGACTCGCAACACGACGTGGGTCCCTTCACCTACATGAAACAGTATGAAGACGACGACGTGGCTCAAAGGTTCGTGGAAGAGTTAGAATCGAAAATTCAAATGTTATACGACAAATTTAAAACTCCGGTAAAAATGATCATCACGCGAGAACAGCAGGATGAAAATAACAGCCACCGAATGTCACATATGCAGACAATCGTTCGACGAGAATTCGGAGAAAAATAAGAAGGTCAGAGACCACGATCATTACACGGGTCTGTATCGCAGTCCGGCTCACAGCAAGTGTAATTTAAAATATCGAGACGCCATTTTCTATCCGGTGATGTTTCACAATCTATCGGGTTACGACAGTCATCTGTTCGTGAAAAATCTCGGCACCTCACACGAAGAATTAAATTGCATCGCGAACAGCGAAGAAACATACATTAGCTTCATGAAATGGAAGCTCATGGAGAAGAAAAGAATAATCGACGGAGAGACGATGAAAGAAAAAACGAAATTAATTCGTAGAGCCATACGTTTCATCGACAGTTTTAAATTCATGTCGACCGCTCTGGAAAAATTAGTCGATAACATGAGCAAGGATAAATTTAAAATCATGAGCGAACATTTCGGAGAACGAGTAGACGTCATGTTGAGAAAAGGAGTCTATCCTTACGATTACATGAACGATCTAAAGAGATTCGAAGACACCGCACTACCTTCGAAAGAAGATTTTTGAAATTATATGAATCCGACATTTCCGACGAGAATTACGAACACGCTAAAAACGTGTGGAAATCATTCGATATGAAAACCATGAGAGATTATCACGATCTCTATCTGAAGACCGACGTTCTGCTCTTGGCAGACGTGTTCGAAAATTTTCGAGACGTCTGTCATCGAAATTGCGATATGGATCCCGCTTGGTATTTCACCGCACCCGGTCTAGCATGGGATGCTCTGTTGAGGACCACCGAAGTCCAATTGGAATTATTATCCGACGTGGACATGTTGCTCATGTTCGAAAGGGCTGCGAGAGGTGGCGTCTCGATGATCTCTCACAGATATTCTGAAGCTAACAATCCCTACATGAAAGAAGGTTTCGATTTGAAACGGTTAAATAAATACATACAGTATTGGGACGCTAATAATCTGTACGGTTGGGCTATGAGTCATCCTTTACCGATTGGAAATTTCAATGGGTGACGGAACCGGAAGAGATGCAAAAATGGAGAGACTATCCTTGCATTTTAGAAGTCGATTTGAACTATCCGGAAGAATTACACGATCTACACAACGATTATCCGCTGGCTCCCGAACGGAGGAGACGAGGAAAAACTCATTCCGAATTTATTTAACAAACGTAACTACGTCGTCTACAGCGAGAATTTGAAACAATACGTCGATTACGGGATGAAATTAGTCGACATACATCGCATCATTCGATTCGACGAAGAGCCTTGGATGAAAAAATATATCGATCTCAACACGAATCTCAGAATTCGAGTCGAGAACGATTTCGAAAAAGATTTCTTCAAACTCATGAACAACTGCATGTACGGTAAATCGATGGAAAACATCAGGAAGAGAACCGACGTTCGACTCGTCACGTCTGAGAAAAGAGCTAAAACATTAGTGGCGAAACCTAATTACAAACACCGAACCATATTCGACGAAAATCTAGTGGCCGTTCACATGCAAAAGACGCACCTGAAGTTTGACAAACCGTATTATCTCGGACCGATCATCTTAGATATCAGCAAGCGATTGATGTACGAGTTTCACTACGATTACGTCAAACGAAAATTTGGTGATAAAGCCAAACTACTGTTCACCGACACGGACAGTTTAGTTTACGAGATAGAGACGAAAGACGTCTACCGAAATATATCTCAGGACGTGGCCGAGTGGGTCGACACAAGCAATTATCCCGTCGATCACCCATCCAACATTCAATCGAACGACAACAAGAAGGTGTTGGGTAAATTTAAGGATGAGAGCGGTGGTAAACAAATCGTCGAATTCGTGGGCTTGAGATCTAAACTGTATGCTTATCGTCTAGAAGATGATGAAGAGATCAAGAAGTGCAAAGGAGTTAAAGCGAGCGTGGTGAAGAAAAACATCTCTTTTCAAGAGTATAAAGATTGTCTGTTAGGAAGTGGTCCGGTGTATAAGACTATGAAATCGATTCGAAGCGAAAATCACGACTTGTATACCGAAATAGTCAACAAGATTTCGCTGACGGCCGACGACGATAAGAGATTCGTGTTAGATGATAAAATAAGCACTTTGGCACTCGGACATTGGACTGTGGATCTAATTAGAGACGATATGAATGTGGATGATTGGATTCCAGATACGATTGTGGATGATAAGATTCCAGATATGATTGTGGATGATAGGATTCCAGAAAATCAAGAAGAATTAGATGGACTCAAAATTATAGAAATCGATAGTGACATCGAGAGAGTTAGTTTAAAAAGAAAAAGAAAAAAAAACCCTAACGAACTCCAATTCTTAAATTCCGAAAACGTTTGAGCTAAGAGAGACAAACTACGTTTGATATCTCTTTTTGCGTCGTCTTTTTTCGCAGGTAGCGAAAAAGACGTATTTGAATATAATAGATATTTGCAGTTCTTCCTGTTAAAAAAATTGTCAAAAGATCAAGAGAAATACATTTACGACACGGTGTCTAAAAAATTTCATTTGTTAAATCACCACAAAACGATCGAATCTGTTCTACAAAAAGATGGTAATATCAGGATTCTAGAAAATCAAGAGGAATTAGATGGACTCAAGATTATGGAAATCGATAGAGACATCGAGAATGTTAGTTTAAAAAGAAAAAAAAATAAATAAAAAAAAAATGTCATTTTTTAGTGAATTATAATAAAATAAATAAAAAAAAATGTATACGCATTATGAATAAGAAAATAAAGATATCCGTAGAAGGTGTCGTCTTACCTAACGAACCCCTATCGATCTGTTGAATGCAGCAAAGGATTTGAAAATCAAAGATTTTCTAGGCGTGTTTTCCAGAGATGCCTTGCCGAAGAGAAGACCTCGACAATCGGAATGCGGAATTTTAAATCTAGACGATTCATCGGGTGAAGGCACTCACTGGGTGGCGTGGATCAAGAACGGGAAGAAGAAAAATTATTATTTCGACAGCTACGGAATCTCGCCGCCAAAAGAAATAAAGAACTATTTCAACAAATCGATGGTTCGTTACAACACGGAACAAGTGCAATCACCAGATCAAGTGTTTTGCGGTCACCTGTGTCTCTACGTTCTCAAGAGATGGTCTGAAGGAGATCGATTTCAAGACATTCTCAATGATTTACATTAGAGAGAGATTTTTTTTTTTTTATAGTATATATAAAGATAAAAAATTATTTAAAAAAAATTTTAATTGAATAAAAACGAAAAATAAAATAACATAGTTCATTTTTAATAAACTGCGTTTTGAATATATTTTTTCTAAAAACAAAAAATCCCACAACAACATGCCAGTCGATAAATTTGGTAGAAGTGATGACGAAAAAGTCAACCCAAGAAAGAAGAGGAAGACGTTCGAAGTCGACGATGGTTACGACGTTGCCAACTTGGACGAACGTTACGTTCGGAGATACGAACCTCGAGAAGAACCTTTGAACATGAACGATAAGAAGCTCTACAATCTTCCCGAGCCGATAGATCTCGCAGATGCTGCGACTAAAAAATACGTTGACAGGGGGAACGCTGATTTCGAACGAATCCTGCTAGTTAATTACGTGGATAAAACCATGACCGACGATCTCGATCTGAAATCGAAACGTTTGGTGAATGTCGCGAGTCCCATAGATCCCACCGATGACGCGACCCAAGAAATACGCGGACGACTCTCACGCGAGATTCAGCGAACACCTGAGAAATAGATACGTTCAGAAAACGATGCACTCGGAATTGAACGCCAATTATAACAAGATAACGAACGTGGCCACTCCCACGAATCCCAAGGACATGGCGACCAAACACTACGTAGATCTGGAACAGAGAAAGTCTGACGGACGAGAAATGAAATTGGATCTGAATGCGGGATTCAACAAGATATTGAATCTGTCGGAGATCAACGACACGGATGCAGACTCAACCGCGGTCAACAAGGGCTACATAGATTCTGCCGTGATACAATCACAAGAATACCTAGAATCGCAAGTGGACAATCTCTACCTGAACAAACAATCTGGCGGAACCATGGAGAGTGGCATCAACATGAACGGTCACAATTTATTCGGTCTCTATCACGATCCCGAATTCGATTCCAGCGCGGTCAGCAGAAAGTACGTGGACGACAACTCGGTCTGGAGAAAGGGTGACATCATGGAAGGTAAACTAGACATGGGTGGACAAGCGCTCACGAATCTACCGGATCCCGTGAACATGACGGATGCCTGCACCCTGATTTCGGTGGTGGAGAAAGTCAAATATGCTAGACAATTGATCACTGTGTGGGCCGAGGAGGCCGTCACCTTAGATGAAGGAAAAGCTGAGTGGTCTTTCTGAAATGGAGGTAGCGGATCGAAACATGGTCAGGTGGGATATCCCATGCCGCTGGGAGGTGAAATCCTTCGAATGAGTCTGGCTTCCTCGGATTTGAATAACAGAGCGGTCGTCAATCTCATGGTGAATGGAGTAGAGAGGGATAAGAGATACAGCGTCGAAAAGACTGAGAATCAACACACGAATGTTAGCACGTTCGGCACGCCTCTCAAAGTGAACGCCGGAGACAGGATTAATTTCGTTACGAAAACCAATAATCCCGAAGCCGCCACTTCCGTGGTGAGTCTACTGATCGAACTAGTTCCTTTGAACAAACAGTGAACGCATGGAAAATAATGAATTAAAAAAAATAACGTGTGATTATTAAAAACAAAAAAAAACAAAAAAAAAGTAATGAGATTTAGAAAGATGTTCAATCTCTCTGGATCACATTACTTTATTTTTTTTTGTTTTTTTTTTTTAATAATTACTCATTACTTTTTATTTTTTTTTTTGTTTTTTATTTTTTTTCACACTCGTCTCTCATCGAATGATTGATATCTTATTTCCGTCCGATTCGAATTGTAATTCTCTGTCCGACAGGACCAGGGTGAAGGCTTCGGTTTTTCTCGGAACGTTCCTATCGAATTGCATCTTGATCTGAATGTCTAACACGCTACTCTTGAGTCGTTCACTCTGTTTACTGACGTCGAATACGAACATGGGATACATCGACTTGTATTCGCCGGGAGACATGTTAGGGTTGCTCATCAATTTGTCTAAACCGTGATACTTCTTTCTAAAATCAGCGGCGTCGCCGTACAGTTTGCAGAAATCGTTCTTGTCAAACGACGCATTGTAATCGATTGCTGGATATCTCGTGGCGTTCAGAAACACTTGCATGTTTCTCAAATGGCAGTGATCGAACAGCGACGCATTCTTTTCCTGAGACCCGTCCCTATCGGTCTGAAACGCAACCACGATGAAACGCGGTCTCTCGGAAGCGGATTTCACTGTCAATCTCCAATCGAAGTGATTCATGGAGGGAGGAATGCTAGCCGTGTCGCACTGTCTCATTCTAAATCCCACGGGTAATTTACTCTTGGATTCTATGATCTTGTAGAGACGCGCTTTCTCCACGATCGAAAGCTCCTCGTGCGGAATGAACCACGATATCTTGTGTAGAGTTATCTTACCCGCATCGGTCGCAGTGAGTCTCACTATTGCGTCGTCGTTTCCTTTTCGAATCAGCGTCAGATTGTGTTTGAATCCGTACATGATCTTGTTGTAATCGTCTGCAAATCCGAAGATGTGTTTCAAAGGTATCCTGAACGAAAACGTTCCTTTAGGTCTGGACGTCTTGACGACGTAGTCGAATATCAAGGCGGCGCTTGCGCTAGCAGGGCCGACGGCGTCTTTCACCCACAACTGATTAAGTCCTCTGGATTTCGAAAAATCATCAGGATACGTCAAGAGTCCGAACATCGTGGTGGCCTGACCGGGATGAAACACAGATTCTATCTCTTGTCCGGATAGCATGTATTTTATGTTACTGAACAGATGCATGATGCCATTATTGGTTAGAGTAACCGTGTCGTCATCGGCGTAGTCGCTCCCATCTTCTTTGGTGAGACGTCCCTGCACCACAATGTAACTCTCGCTAGGATGTACGAATAAATCTTGAGTTTCGACATTGATTCTTATCTCTCCCGCATTGTTCAAACTCGTTCCGGTTACCGTTTCGTATTCGTGAACCTCATATTCTTGAATACTTTCATCTTTCACTATGCTTTGTGCTATATCTAGTATATTTGTCATTTTAAAGGATTTTAGTTTTTTGTTTATTAATTAACTTGCTTTCTTTATCTAAAAATAGTTTTTAATTATTTTTTTTCTCTCTTATATATATGTGTGTAAACAAGAAGAGAGTAAATAAAAAAAAATTTGTTTTCTTTATCAAAACTTCGTCTTCTGTAATTGTTGTTCGAAAAACTTTCCGATGATCTCTTCTCCATCCAAAGCTTCGATTTCGTAAGTCACCGGATCGGTGTGAAATATTTTGATTATCACGAAGATTTCCGAGGTCCATCGAGGAGTATAACCCTTTCCGAAGTGCTTCTTATAAGCGTAGATTCTCACTCGATCACCGATCGCAAATTTTGGCGTTCTAGACTTCTTCCTGATCTTAGATCTCTCAGGATATAGATTCGCGTAGACCCGTTTTTCGTTTCGAGGATCGCCAGCTTCCGCGGGAGTCATCTTGATCGATCTGTGTCGCGTGTTGTTGTAATCTTTGACCAGACCGTTCAGAGCGTATATGTATTTCTTAGTCGAATTCGCCGTGAAGTATCTATGCATCTTTTCCTTCATGGTTCGATTCCAACGTTCCACCACGCTGGCTTTCTCTTCGATTTCGATCGAGTAGAGGTCTACCAATCGATGAACGTGCTTGTTGTAGAATTCCTTTCCCTTATCCACCCACAATTTACTCGGTTTCCGAGAAGACGAGTCGAACACGCTCTTCAGAGCCTCGACGATGCAAGGTCCTGATTTATTCTTCAAAGCTCTGATCCAACCGTATTTGGAAAACACGTCGATGACCGTCAATAGATATTTGACGCCCTCGTTCCACCTCGAAAACGATCTCATGTCGACCAAGTCGGCAGACCAAATATCACCCAAACCCTTCACGAACACCCTTCTCTTTCGAAATTTATGCACTATGGGTTTGTGTAACTCCTCGGCCAATTCGCTCGTCAATAATCGTTTCTTCTTCTTTTCAGATGCGCTTCTTTTTTTTTTTGAACGCCCCATCCGCATCGACGTTTCGCACCGATCAGATTACCGACCAGCGAACGTTCTATCTTCTCTCTCCTGGTTGGATTCGATATGCCTCTCAATTTCCCCAACATGTTTTTATTGCAGACGTCGTTGCGAGTCTTAGTGTCGGGTTGTCCGGCGTAGCACAGATCGTGATCATACGCGGCCGCGTCCACCCTATTCACAGGTTTGCTCCAAGATTTGGGTGTCAGATCGGCGTTGAGTCTCTTGTTCAATTTCGTTCCGGGTCCAGTGAAACTGTGACCGGGCAGATGCATTTCGAAAGGTAGATTATTGATCATTTTATTCACGATGCCTTTACCTTTGCTCACGTTCTTTTTTTTTGACGAATCGTGTCTTCATAGAACCACACACGTCGCAAATTCCGCGAAGCATCTGTCTGTCGTTATTAGTTCGCACTTCTCTAGAATTACTCGTCTCGGTAACTCTCTTACACTTTACGCAATACATTTTTAAGAGTTATTTAAATTAATTTCGTTTTTTTATTTTATATATAAATTTGATAATTAATTAATTCTGTTCGTATTATATATATATTTTTTTTTTCAATCGCTGCTCTTGAGTTCTATCATCTTACTGAATTCCTCCCTGGCCTCTTTCCTCCCCTTTTCCACGAGAGAATCCTTCATCTCTTCCTTGATGATCTGACGAGTCTTGATTCTCACGGCTTCTTTCATAGCATCGTATTTCGTTTTCTCGCTCAATAACGCGAAGTATTCTCCGTCCGATATCCTACCGTCTTTCAATGCCATAGAGGTCATTTCGGATATCGTGTCGATCTTGGAGTCGGCCAAGACGCGAATCTTGTCGTGTTTCATCGCCTTCAGATATAATTTCCTACTCAAAAAGTTTCCGAGTGTGCTAAACAATCCGGCGGCGAGGGCCACTCCTTCTACGGTCAACACGATCAGAATGCCGAACGCGGTCGACAACAATCCGATGCCGGCCGCGTGTAAACCCATGGAAATCGTGATGAGTGTCGTGTCGATCGCGTTGACGAATTTCACGAAACGCGAATACTTCTTCTTGAGGGAACGACGAGAATCTCTCTCTCGAATTAGATACTCTTGGATTCTATTGATTTGATCGATGCGATACCTCTCTCCTCTTTCTCTTTCTTCTAGCGACGGTGTCGTCGGCAAAACGTCGATCGGCTTCAAATCCTCGTCGTCCACTAAAGTCGGATACAATTTATTTCTGGTTCTCATTTTTGTATTTTTTTTCTTTCTAATATTAGATAAAAAATTTTATGTGTGTATTTATTTTTATTTTCTATTCTCCCTTATTTTATATCAACGAAAAAAACTTAGACGTATGCTTCATTCAGCAATAATTTCTTGATGCATCCCTTGTCTTCTAAAGTCAGACTTTTACGCGCCAATTTCAGTTCTTCCGAAACTGTAGGCTTGTCTTGATTCTTACAGAAGACTAATCTCTTCCAAAACGTGATCACATCGTTGAATCTAACGCGTTCGAATGCCGGTTCGAAATACATGACGACCATATCTTCCCTTTCCATCGTCAGACACGAATGATTCTCATAATCGAAGTCTAGATGATCCTGACATCCGACGCATCTTTCTAACAAGATGGGACGTAGTTCTTCGTTCACGCAGATTGCGTATGCTCTCATCAGCATGTTTAAAAGAAACCTCGCTCTAATAGTCTGGGTAGCGCACATGATTTACGTTTTTTTATTATCTATTCGATTTGATATATTTATTTTTCTAAATAACTATTATTTATATATTTTTTTTCTCTCTCCTATATATATCGATCACTTTTTTTTATTTATTTCCTCGGGTATTTCCCCCGCTCACGTCAGAAATGGAAGCGTTCGACAGTTGTCTGTCAAGTTTTTTGGAGGAAAAAATCCGGTTATTCCCCCATCCCACGACAAGGGGAGATAACTCTGTATGATCAAGTTTATGAGAATCGAGCAATCTGATTGGTTAGTTAGCGGAGAATCAAGCAATCTGATTGGTCGATTAGCTGAGTTTGGGAATTCCCACTATGGGAATTCCCCTAATGACATCATAAATGGGAAAAACCCACCGCCTCAAAACAATTGAGCATTCTGGACCACTGGTCTAGAATCCGCAAACTTTTTTAGCTCACCTGAGCGAAGCTCAAGGGGAGCTTTACTAATCACTTTCTGTCCGTCGTCCGTCGTCCGTCGTCGTCCGTCCGGCGTTAACTTTACATTATCGACTTCTCCTCCTAAACCACTAGCCCAATTTTATTCAAATGTTGGCTAAATGTTTATTACCTAATGCCAATTCAGATTTGTTCAAATGAAGTTGCCTCTCCTCCTGGGTGGTGCCACGCCCCCAAGGGGCACCAAAATCTTTGTAAATCTTCTTCTCATGAACCAGCAGTAGCAGAGACTTGATATTTGGTGTGCAGCTTCCTTTTGAGGTGTAGACCCAGATTTGTTCAAGAGAAGTTTGTGGGGCTATACTTGGCGTCGTTATGGGAGGGGCAAAATTTTTTGCCCCGCCCAAAATTTCTATTTTCCAAACCGAGAGGGTGATTTGAACGAAATTTTATGTGAGGGCTTATTGGGTCATGAGTACTTGATTTATGCAAAAAAAAATTTTCCCGCAGCCCCGTGGGAACCGCAGGAGCTAAAAATAAAAAAAATTTAAAACGCCCATATCTCCAAAACTGCACGGCACTGAGAATTTTTATTTGGTGTGCAGCTTCCTTAGGACCAACAGAAAGGATTGATAAAAAAAAATTGCCATCGGTTTTATCATAGGGTACAGTTTCGGGACTTTGAAAAAGTGCTGAGTCAGCACTTTTTAACACTGTAGGCAATGGGAAAAACATTAAAAAATCTTCTTCTCCAGATCCAGCAGGCAGAATCTTTTGATATTTGGTATGCAACATTGTAGGGTGGATCTGATTCAAGTTTGTTCAAATCGGCCCCCTGGGTTTATATTTGGGCTCAGTATAGGAGCCCGATTTCGAACTTAGTGCATTTCAGGCAAATTTCTTAAAAAATCTTCTTCTCCAGATCCAGCAGGCAGAATCTTTTGATATTTGGTATGCAAATTTGTGGGGTGGATCTGATTCAAGTTTGTTCAAATTGGCCCTCTGGGTTTATATTTGGGCTCAGTATAGGAGCCCAAATTTGAACTTACTGCATTTCAGGCAAATTTCTTTGAAAATCTTCTTCTCCAGATCCAGCAGGCAGAATCTTTTGAGATTTGGCATGCAACATTGTAGGGTGGATCTGATTCAAGTTTGTTCAAATCGGCTCCCTAGATTCATATTTGGGCTCACTATAGGAGCTTGAATTCGAACTTAGTGCATTTCAGGCACATTTCTTCAAAAATCTTCTTCTCCAGATCCAGCAGGCAGAATCTTTTGATATTTGGTATGCAACATTGCGGGGTAGATCTGATTCAAGTTTGTTCAAATCGGCCCCCTGGATTCATATTTGGGCTTACTATAGAAGCCCGAATTCGAACTTAGTGCATTTCAGGCAAATTTCTTAAAAAATCTTCTTCTCCCGATCCAGCAGGCAGAATCTTTTCATATTTGGTAAGCAACATTGTGGGGTGGATCTGATTCAAGTTTGTTCAAATCGGATCCCTGGGTTAATATTTGGGCTCAGTATAGGAGCCCAATTTCGAACTTAGTGCATTTCAGGCAAATTTCTTAAAAAATCTTCTTCTCCAGATCCAGCAGGCAGAATCTTTTGATATTTGGTATGCAACATTGTAGGGTGGATCTGATTCAAGTTTGTTCAAATCGGCCCCCTGGGTTCATATTTGGGCTCAGTATAGAAGCCCGATTTCGAACTTAGTGCATTTAGGCAAATTTCTTAAAAAATCTTCTTCTCCAGATCCAGCAGGCAGAATCTTTTGATATTTGGTATGCAACATTGTGGGGTGGATCTGATTCAAGTTTGTTCAAATCGGCTTCCTAGATTCATATTTGGGCTCACTATAGAAGCTCGAATTTGAACTTAGTGCATTTCATGCAAATTTCTTAAAAAATCTTCTTCTCCAGATCCACCAGGCAGAATCTTTTCATATTTGGTAAGCAACATTGTGGGGTGGATCTGATTCAAGTTTGTTCAAATCGGCCCCCTGGGTTTATATTTGGGCTCAGTATAGGAGCCCAAATTTGAACTTAGTGCATTTCAAGCAAATTTATTAAAAATCTTCTTCTCCAGATCCAGCAGGCAGAATCTTTTGATATTTGGTATGCAACATTGTGGGATGGATCTGATTCAAGTTTGTTCAAATCGGCTTCCTAGATTCATATTTGGGCTCACTATAGAAGCTTGAATTCGAACTTAGTGCATTTCAGGCAAATTTCTTAAAAAATTTTCTTCTCCAGATCCAGCAGGCAGAATCTTTTGATATTTGGTATGCAACATTGTGGGATGGATCTGATGCAAATTTGTTCAAATCGGCTCCTTAGATTCATATTTGGGCTTACTATAGAAGCTTGAATTCGAACTTAGTGCATTTCAGGCAAATTTCTTAAAAAATCATCTTCTCCAGATCCAGCAGGCAGAATCTTTTGATATTTGGTATGCAACATTGCGGGGTGGATCTGATTCAAGTTTGTTCAAATCGGCCCCCTGGATTCATATTTGGGCTCACTATAGAAGCTCGAATTCAAACTTAGTGCATTTCGGGCAAATTTCTTCAAAAATCTTCTTCTCCAGATCCAGCAGGCAGAATCTTTTGATATTTGGTATGCAACATTGCGGGGTGGATCTGATTCAAGTTTGTTCAAATCGGCCCCCTGGATTCATATTTGGGCTTAATATAGAAGCCTGAATTCGCACTTAGTGCATTTCGGGCAAATTTATTAAAAAATCTTCTTCTCCAGATCCAGCATGCAGAATTTTTTGATATTTGGTATGCAACATTGTGGGGTGGATCTGATTCAAGTTTGTTCAAATCGGCTTCCTAGTTTCATATTTGGGCTCACTATAGAAGCTCGAATTCGAACTTAGTGCATTTCAGGCAAATTTCTTAAAAAATCTTCTTCTCCAGATCCAGCAGGCAGAATCTTTTGATATTTGGTATGCAACATTGTGGGGTGGATCTGATTCAAGTTTGTTCAAATTGGCCCTCTGGGTTTATATTTGGGCTCAGTATAGGAGCCCAAATTTGAACTTACTGCATTTCAGGCAAATTTCTTTGAAAATCTTCTTCTCCAGATCCAGCAGGCAGAATCTTTTGAGATTTGACATGCAACATTGTAGGGTGGATCTGATTCAAGTTTGTTCAAATCGGCTCCCTAGATTCATATTTGGGCTCACTATAGGAGCTTGAATTCGAACTTAGTGCATTTCAGGCACATTTCTTCAAAAATCTTCTTCTCCAGATCCAGCAGGCAGAATCTTTTGATATTTGGTATGCAACATTGTGGGATGGATCTGATGCAAATTTGTTCAAATCGGCTCCTTAGATTCATATTTGGGCTTACTATAGAAGCTTGAATTCGAACTTAGTGCATTTCAGGCAAATTTCTTAAAAAATCATCTTCTCCAGATCCAGCAGGCAGAATCTTTTGATATTTGGTATGCAACATTGCGGGGTGGATCTGATTCAAGTTTGTTCAAATCGGCCCCCTGGATTCATATTTGGGCTCACTATAGAAGCTCGAATTCAAACTTAGTGCATTTCGGGCAAATTTCTTCAAAAATCTTCTTCTCCAGATCCAGCAGGCAGAATCTTTTGATATTTGGTATGCAACATTGCGGGGTGGATCTGATTCAAGTTTGTTCAAATCGGCCCCCTGGATTCATATTTGGGCTTAATATAGAAGCCTGAATTCGCACTTAGTGCATTTCGGGCAAATTTATTAAAAAATCTTCTTCTCCAGATCCAGCATGCAGAATTTTTTGATATTTGGTATGCAACATTGTGGGGTGGATCTGATTCAAGTTTGTTCAAATCGGCTTCCTAGTTTCATATTTGGGCTCACTATAGAAGCTCGAATTCGAACTTAGTGCATTTCAGGCAAATTTCTTAAAAAATCTTCTTCTCCAGATCCAGCAGGCAGAATCTTTTGATATTTGGTATGCAACATTGTGGGGTGGATCTGATTCAAGTTTGTTCAAATTGGCCCTCTGGGTTTATATTTGGGCTCAGTATAGGAGCCCAAATTTGAACTTACTGCATTTCAGGCAAATTTCTTTGAAAATCTTCTTCTCCAGATCCAGCAGGCAGAATCTTTTGAGATTTGACATGCAACATTGTAGGGTGGATCTGATTCAAGTTTGTTCAAATCGGCTCCCTAGATTCATATTTGGGCTCACTATAGGAGCTTGAATTCGAACTTAGTGCATTTCAGGCACATTTCTTCAAAAATCTTCTTCTCCAGATCCAGCAGGCAGAATCTTTTGATATTTGGTATGCAACGTTGCGGGGTAGATCTGATTCAAGTTTGTTCAAATCGGCCCCCTGGATTCATATTTGGGCTTACTATAGAAGCCCGAATTCGAACTTAGTGCATTTCAGGCAAATTTCTTAAAAAATCTTCTTCTCCAGATCCAGCAGGCAGAATCTTTTCATATTTGGTAAGCAACATTGTGGGGTGGATCTGATTCAAGTTTGTTCAAATCGGATCCCTGGGTTAATATTTGGGCTCAGTATAGGAGCCCAATTTCGAACTTAGTGCATTTCAGGCAAATTTCTTAAAAAATCTTCTTCTCCAGATCCAGCAGGCAGAATCTTTTGATATTTGGTATGCAACATTGTAGGGTGGATCTGATTCAAGTTTGTTCAAATCGGCCCCCTGGGTTCATATTTGGGCTCAGTATAGAAGCCCGATTTCGAACTTAGTGCATTTAGGCAAATTTCTTAAAAAATCTTCTTCTCCAGATCCAGCAGGCAGAATCTTTTGATATTTGGTATGCAACATTGTGGGGTGGATCTGATTCAAGTTTGTTCAAATCGGCTTCCTAGATTCATATTTGGGCTCACTATAGAAGCTCGAATTTGAACTTAGTGCATTTCATGCAAATTTCTTAAAAAATCTTCTTCTCCAGATCCAGCAGGCAGAATCTTTTCATATTTGGTAAGCAACATTGTGGGGTGGATCTGATTCAAGTTTGTTCAAATCGGCCCCCTGGGTTTATATTTGGGCTCAGTATAGGAGCCCAAATTTGAACTTAGTGCATTTCAAGCAAATTTATTAAAAATCTTCTTCTCCAGATCCAGCAGGCAGAATCTTTTGATATTTGGTATGCAACATTGTGGGATGGATCTGATTCAAGTTTGTTCAAATCGGCTTCCTAGATTCATATTTGGGCTCACTATAGAAGCTTGAATTCGAACTTAGTGCATTTCAGGCAAATTTCTTAAAAAATTTTCTTCTCCAGATCCAGCAGGCAGAATCTTTTGATATTTGGTATGCAACATTGTGGGATGGATCTGATGCAAAAAATTTGTTCAAATCGGCTCCTTAGATTCATATTTGGGCTTACTATAGAAGCTTGAATTCGAACTTAGTGCATTTCAGGCAAATTTCTTAAAAAATCATCTTCTCCAGATCCAGCAGGCAGAATCTTTTGATATTTGGTATGCAACATTGCGGGGTGGATCTGATTCAAGTTTGTTCAAATCGGCCCCCTGGATTCATATTTGGGCTCACTATAGAAGCTCGAATTCAAACTTAGTGCATTTCGGGCAAATTTCTTCAAAAATCTTCTTCTCCAGATCCAGCAGGCAGAATCTTTTGATATTTGGTATGCAACATTGCGGGGTGGATCTGATTCAAGTTTGTTCAAATTGGCCCCCTGGATTCATATTTGGGCTTAATATAGAAGCCTGAATTCGCACTTAGTGCATTTCGGGCAAATTTTTTAAAAAATCTTCTTCTCCAGATCCAGCATGCAGAATTTTTTGATATTTGGTATGCAACATTGTGGGGTGGATCTGATTCAAGTTTGTTCAAATCGGCTTCCTAGTTTCATATTTGGGCTCACTATAGAAGCTCGAATTCGAACTTAGTGCATTTCAGGCAAATTTCTTAAAAAATCTTCTTCTCCAGATCCAGCTTCAGAATCTTTTCATATTTGGTAAGCAACATTGTGGGGTGGATCTGATTCAAGTTTGTTCAAATCGGCCCCCTGGGTTTATATTTGGGCTCCGTATAGGAGCCCAAATTTTAACTTAGTGCATTTCAGGCATATTTCTTAAAAAATCTTCTTCTCCAGATCCAGCAGGCAGAATCTTTTGATATTTGGTATGCAACATTGTGGAGTGGATCTGATTGTGATTCATGAACGTATTTATTTGTAAAGTTGATAGAATCTTAGACAAAATTTGCAGAAAAGATCTACTATAGAAGGGGTGGTATCCAGGGTGAACCGTTTACCCAAATCTAGCAGTACTAATGCATTATTCACACAAATCTCCGTTCAAATTTTATGACCCCTCATTGGAACACACGCATTCAGCTCATTCCAACAAAGGTCATATGCCATGTTTTCGAGACAAAAGAATAAAAATTTTAGTTATTCGTGAAATTTTTAGGCAACTGTTGTCTGTTATTCACATTGCTTCATGAAATTTCAGTACTTTTAGAAGTTACCTCAGTAATCAAGGGTTAATTCCCCTTAATTAAATGTCGCCTCTAAAAAACAACCACTTTGCATATCTTACCTTTTTACCAGCATAACTGCCAAAACTTGTCAGCATTCTTTGCAAAAATCGCTATTCAAATTTTAATTTTGTCTCTTAAACATACATGTACTTATCGCTTGTAAATACCCCATTGGAATGAGCTTTTTGAGCTCATTCCAATGAGAGGTCGCACACCATGCTTTTTGAGTCAAAAAAGCAATTTTTTAGTTATTCCAGAATTTCGTACGTAAAAACACAGCTTTATGACTTCACATTAAAATGAGCTCTCTAAGCTTGTTCCAATCAACATTCACGCACTATGTCTTTCACACAAAAAATAAAATTTTCCATTTATTCAGGAATTTTGTTTGCAAGAACACTCTTACCCCCCCACCCCCCCCCCCCCACCCCCACACACACACACACACAAACACAGACACACACATCTAAAAGTTCGGGCAGCAAAAAAACAGTTACTTCAATTTTTAAATGCATTATAGGAACAACTTGCCTAATCAAATTTAAATACTTTTGCATCACTCTGTATCTAGAACAAACCATTTACCATATCTTTACGCAAAATTCTCCAGCATCATTCACAAAAAAACACCATTATTTATATATTCACATTTCTGTCTCAAAAATATACCTGATCTTCCCATACCCCTATTGGAATAAGCTATTTGAGCTTGTTCCAATGATGATAAAAAAACTAATATTTTGGAAAATTTGTGAAAATTTTTGTTTTCTTGCATGCAAATATGTACATGTAGCACATGGAAGATATCCACAGTTGGGGAGAGATGTCCAAGGCTATCTCTTCACATTCCTTGTTTGTGCTTCAAGCTAAACCAGTTTGTCTGCAGAGATAAATTTGCTTTATTAAAAATCATTGGAGATTGGCCACACACCAATGATTTTAAATAAAACTAATTTTAGGTAACAAATGTTGAACTTCAAACAAAATCTATCACTTAACCAGTTAATGTTGATGAGGCATGACATGGTGAAGGTGACCTAAAATACTTCTTAGAGTCACTTTGTCAGGTGAGCGATTAAGGCCACGTGGGGCCTCTTGTTTTTTTATGCTAGCCAAAGCTAGAGATCAAAAACGTTTCGATTGTGAAAAATAAGAAAACGACTAAACGAAAAGCCGTTGAAGAACATCAAGTTTCCAAAGAAAAGAAAAGAAAAACTAAAACGAAAATGAGTGATGCACTTCAGATTCTGGACAAATGAGATATATCAAGCGAAATTCAAGGAGCAATCGACGAAGGGAAAGGAGAAGAATATGTAACACAACTTGTTGCGGAACTATTCCAATCGAAAACCGTAGAACGGGAGAGTGCGATCAAAGGCGTTTTTAAAACTTTCGATGTGGTTCCCTCATTCAAGAAAATCGATCCGAAATTGTTCATGGAACGGGTGAAGAAAAAAGTATTGGATTTATTTCGCGAATACATGAACGTAGGACTAAAAATTAAGATGATACTCCATTGCGTGATGAATAAAATCGACGTGAAGTCCGGCGAGAGCATCGTGAAAAATGCATATTTCAGATCTAACGTCGAACCCGTATTTCGAGGTTCAGATTTATCGGACGTTTTCGAAAAGATGAAAGACAAGATGTTGACGTCTCTCGTGAATTATCAACATGAAGGTAGTAATTGGACGTTCGATGAGGTGTTGAAACTCGAAATTCACATAAATAAAAACGAACCGTTGAAAGGATCTTCCTACTTGGAATTACCGTATTCCTTGACTAAGAAACACGCCGTGGTCAACGTGAGAAATAAAGATGATTAGTGTTTTAAATGGGCAGTCACCTCCGCTTTATACCCTGTCGAAATACACACCGATAGAGTTTCTCGTTACGAGGAAACTTCTAAAAATCTCGATTGGACCGGAGTGACTTTTCCAACAGAGTTAAAACACATCGAACGTTTCGAGGTTCAAAATCCCACCGTAGCGGTGAACGTCTTGGGATACGACGAGGAAAAACGAACGATCTATCCTCTCAGACAGACTTCGTATCTCGGAAGAGAAAAGACGATTATTTTATTATTGATTTCGAATGGTGACAATCGTCATTATTGTTGGGTTAAACATCCGACCCGATTACTGTCGAAACAAAATAATAATCATAACGGAAAGATATCTTTATGTTACAATTGCATGAACGTGTTTCACAGCGAAGACTCGTTGGCGAAACATCAGGAATATTGCAATGAAAATCAAGGTGTCGCCGTCGAAATGCCTAAACCCAACACCATCGTGAAGTTTGAAAATCACAATAGAAGGTTAAAAGTACCATTCGTCGTGTACGCCGATTTCGAATGTTTCACTGCGAAAATGAGTTCCTGTCAACCCAACGCTCTTCAAAGTTACGTCGAAAGATATCAAAAACACATACCTTCGGGCTATTGCATTTACGTGAAATGCGCTTTTGACTCGCAACACGACATGGGTCCCTTCACCTACATGAAACAGTATGAAGACGACGACATGGCTCAAAGGTTCGTGGAAGAGTTAGAATCGAAAATTCAAATGTTATACGACAAATTTAAAACTCCGGTAAAAATGATCATCACGCGAGAACAGCAGGATGAAAATAACAGAGCCACCGAATGTCACATATGCAGACAATCGTTCGACGAGAATTCGGAGAAAAATAAGAAGGTCAGAGACCACGATCATTACACGGGTCTGTATCGCAGTCCGGCTCACAGCAAGTGTAATTTAAAATATCGAGACGCCATTTTCTATCCGGTGATGTTTCACAATCTATCGGGTTACGACAGTCATCTGTTCGTGAAAAATCTCGGCACCTCACACGAAGAATTAAATTGCATCGCGAACAGCGAAGAAAGATACATTACCTTCATGAAATGGAAGCTCATGGAGAAGAAAAGAATAATCGACGGAGAGACGATGAAAGAAAAAACGAAATTAATTCGTAGAGCCATACGTTTCATCGACAGTTTTAAATTCATGTCGACCGCTCTGGAAAAATTAGTCGATAACATGAGCAAGGATAAATTTAAAATCATGAGCGAACATTTCGGAGAACGAGTAGACGTCATGTTGAGAAAAGGAGTCTATCCTTACGATTACATGAACGATCTAAAGAGATTCGAAGACACTGCACTACCTTCGAAAGAAGATTTTTATTCGAAATTATATGAATCTGACATTTCCGACGAGAATTACGAACACGCTAAAAACGTGTGGAAATCATTCGATATGAAAACCATGAGAGATTATCACGATCTCTATCTGAAGACCGACGTTCTGCTCTTGGCAGACGTGTTCGAAAATTTTCGAGACGTCTGTCATTGAAATTGCGATATGGATCCCGCTTGGTATTTCACCGCACCCGGTCTAGCATGGGATGCTCTGTTGAGGACCACCGAAGTCCAATTGGAATTATTATCCGACGTGGACATGTTGCTCATGTTCGAAAGGGCTGCGAGAGGTGGCGTCTCGATGATCTCTCACAGATATTCTGAAGCTAACAATCCCTACATGAAAGAAGGTTTCGATTTGAAACGGTTAAATAAATACATACAGTATTGGGACGCTAATAATCTGTACGGTTGGGCTATGAGTCATCCTTTACCGATTGGAAATTTTGAATGGGTGACGGAACCGGAAGAAATGCAAAAATGGAGAGACTATCCTTGCATTTTAGAAGTCGATTTGAACTATCCGGAAGAATTACACGATCTACACAACGATTATCCGCTGGCTCCCGAACAAAGGAGACGAGGAAAAACTCATTCCGAATTTATTTAACAAACGTAACTACGTTGTCTACAGCGAGAATTTGAAACAATACGTCGATTACGGGATGAAATTAGTCGACATACATCGCATCATTCGATTCGACGAAGAGCCTTGGATGAAAAAATATATCGATCTCAACACGAATCTCAGAATTCGAGTCGAGAACGATTTCGAAAAAGATTTCTTCAAACTCATGAACAACTGCATGTACGGTAAATCGATGGAAAACATCAGGAAGAGAACCGACGTTCGACTCGTCACGTCTGAGAAAAGAGCTAAAACATTAGTGGCGAAACCTAATTACAAACACCGAACCATATTCGACGAAAATCTAGTGGCCGTTCACATGCAAAAGACGCACCTGAAGTTTGACAAACCGTATTATCTCGGACCGATCATCTTAGATATCAGCAAGCGATTGATGTACGAGTTTCACTACGATTACGTCAAACGAAAATTTGGTGATAAAGCCAAACTACTTTTCACCGACACGGACAGTTTAGTTTACGAGATAGAGACGAAAGACGTCTACCGAAATATATCTCAGGACGTGGCCGAGTGGTTCGACACAAGCAATTATCCCGTCGATCACCCATCCAACATTCAATCGAACGACAACAAGAAGGTGTTGGGTAAATTTAAGGATGAGAGCGGTGGTAAACAAATCGTCGAATTCGTGGGCTTGAGATCTAAACTGTATGCTTATCGTCTAGAAGATGATGAAGAGATCAAGAAGTGCAAAGGAGTTAAAGCGAGCATGGTGAAGAAAAACATCTCTTTTCAAGAGTATAAAGATTGTCTGTTAGGAAGTGGTCCGGTGTATAAGACTATGAAATCGATTCGAAGCGAAAATCACGACTTGTATACCGAAATAGTCAACAAGATTTCGCTGACGGCCGACGACGATAAGAGATTCGTGTTAGATGATAAAATAAGCACTTTGGCACTCGGACATTGGACTGTGGATCTAATTAGAGACGATATGAATGTGGATGATTGGATTCCAGATACGATTGTGGATGATAAGATTCCAGATATGATTGTGGATGATAGGATTCCAGAAAATCAAGAAGAATTAGATGGACTCAAAATTATAGAAATCGATAGTGACATCGAGAGAGTTAGTTTAAAAAGAAAAAGAAAAAAAAACCCTAACGAACTCCAATTCTTAAATTCCGAAAACGTTTGAGCTAAGAGAGACAAACTACGTTTGATATCTCTTTTTGCGTCGTCTTTTTTCGCAGGTAGCGAAAAAGACGTATTTGAATATAATAGATATTTGCAGTTCTTCCTGTTAAAAAAATTGTCAAAAGATCAAGAGAAATACATTTACGACACGGTGTCTAAAAAATTTCATTTGTTAAATCACCACAAAACGATCGAATCTGTTCTACAAAAAGATGGTAATATCAGGATTCTAGAAAATCAAGAGGAATTAGATGGACTCAAGATTATGGAAATTGATAGAGACATCGAGAATGTTAGTTTAAAAAGAAAAAAATAAATAAAAAAAAAATAACGTCATTTTTTAGTGAATTATAATAAAATAAATAAAAAAAAATATATACGCATTATGAATAAGAAAATAAAGATATCCGTAGAAGGTGTCGTCTTACCTAACGAACCCCTATCGATCTGTTGAATGCAGCAAAGGATTTGAAAATCAAAGATTTTCTAGGCGTGTTTTCCAGAGATGCCTTGCCGAAGAGAAGACCTCGACAATCGGAATGCGGAATTTTAAATCTAGACGATTCATCGGGTGAAGGCACTCACTGGGTGGCGTGGATCAAGAACTGGAAGAAGAAAAATTATTATTTCGACAGCTACGGAATCTCGCCGCCAAAAGAAATAAAGAACTATTTCAACAAATCGATGGTTCGTTACAACACGGAACAAGTGCAATCACCAGATCAAGTGTTTTGCGGTCACCTGTGTCTCTTCGTTCTCAAGAGATGGTCTGAAGGAGATCGATTTCAAGACATTCTCAATGATTTACATTAGAGAGAGATTTTTTTTTTTTTTATAGTATATATAAAGATAAAAAATTATTTAAAAAAAATTTTAATTGAATAAAAACGAAAAATAAAATAACATAGTTCATTTTTAATAAACTGCGTTTTGAATATATTTTTTCTAAAAACAAAAAATCCCACAACAACATGCCAGTCGATAAATTTGGTAGAAGTGACGACGAAAAAGTCAACCCAAGAAAGAAGAGGAAGACGTTCGAAGTCGACGATGGTTACGACGTTGCCAACTTGGACGAACGTTACGTTCGGAGATACGAACCTCGAGAAGAACCTTTGAACATGAACGATAAGAAGCTCTACAATCTTCCCGAGCCGATAGATCTCGCAGATGCTGCGACTAAAAAATACGTTGACAGGGGGAACGCTGATTTCGAACGAATCCTGCTAGTTAATTACGTGGATAAAACCATGACCGACGATCTCGATCTGAAATCGAAACGTTTGGTGAATGTCGCGAGTCCCATAGATCCCACCGATGACGCGACCCAAGAAATACGCGGACGACTCTCACGCGAGATTCAGCGAACACCTGAGAAATAGATACGTTCAGAAAACGATGCACTCGGAATTGAACGCCAATTATAACAAGATAACGAACGTGGCCACTCCCACGAATCCCAAGGACATGGCGACCAAACACTACGTAGATCTGGAACAGAGAAAGTCTGACGGACGAGAAATGAAATTGGATCTGAATGCGGGATTCAACAAGATATTGAATCTGTCGGAGATCAACGACACGGATGCAGACTCAACCGCGGTCAACAAGGGCTACATAGATTCTGCCGTGATACAATCACAAGAATACCTAGAATCGCAAGTGGACAATCTCTACCTGAACAAACAATCTGGCGGAACCATGGAGAGTGGCATCAACATGAACGGTCACAATTTATTCGGTCTCGATCACGATCCCGAATTCGATTCCAGCGCGGTCAGCAGAAAGTACGTGGACGACAACTCGGTCTGGAGAAAGGGTGACATCATGGAAGGTAAACTAGACATGGGTGGACTCGCGCTCACGAATCTACCGGATCCCGTGAACATGACGGATGCCTGCACCCTGATTTCGGTGGTGGAGAAAGTCAAATATGCTAGACAATTGATCACTGTGTGGGCCGAGGAGGCCGTCACCTTAGATGAAGGAAAAGCTGAGTGGTCTTTCTGAAATGGAGGTAGCGGATCGAAACATGGTCAGGTGGGATATCCCATGCCGCTGGGAGGTGAAATCCTTCGAATGAGTCTGGCTTCCTCGGATTTGAATAACAGAGCTGTCGTCAATCTCATGGTGAATGGAGTAGAGAGGGATAAGAGATACAGCGTCGAAAAGACTGAGAATCAACACACGAATGTTAGCACGTTCGGCACGCCTCTCAAAGTGAATGCCGGAGACAGGATTAATTTCGTTACGAAAACCAATAATCCCGAAGCCGCCACTTCAGTGGTGAGTCTACTGATCGAACTAGTTCCTTTGAACAAACAGTGAACGCATGGAAAATAATGAATTAAAAAAAATAACGTGTGATTATTAAAAACAAATAAAAAGTAATGAGATTTAGAAAGATGTTCAATCTCTCTGGATCACATTACTTTATTTTTTTTTGTTTTTTTTTTTTAATAATTACTCATTACTTTTTATTTTTTTTTTTGTTTTTTATTTTTTTTCACACTCGTCTCTCATCGAATGATCGACATCTTATTTCCGTCCGATTCGAATTGTAATTCTCTGTCCGACAGGACCAGGGTGAAGGCTTCGGTTTTTCTCGGAACGTTCCTATCGAATTGCATCTTGATCTGAATGTCTAACACGCTACTCTTGAGTCGTTCACTCTGTTTACTGACGTCGAATACGAACATGGGATACATCGACTTGTATTCGCCGGGAGACATGTTAAGGTTGCTCATCAATTTGTCTAAACCGTGATACTTCTTTCTAAAATCAGCGGCGTCGCCGTACAGTTTGCAGAAATCGTTCTTGTCAAACGACGCATTGTAATCGATTGCTGGATATCTCGTGGCGTTCAGAAACACTTGCATGTTTCTCAAATGGCAGTGATCGAACAGCGACGCATTCTTTTCCTGAGACCCGTCCCTATCGGTCTGAAACGCAACCACGATGAAACGCGGTCTCTCGGAAGCGGATTTCACTGTCAATCTCCAATCGAAGTGATTCGTGGAGGGAGGAATGCTAGCCGTGTCGCACTGTCTCATTCTAAATCCCACGGGTAATTTACTCTTGGATTCTATGATCTTGTAGAGACGCGCTTTCTCCACGATCGAAAGCTCCTCGTGCGGAATGAACCACGATATCTTGTGTAGAGTTATCTTACCCGCATCGGTCGCAGTGAGTCTCACTATTGCGTCGTCGTTTCCTTTTCGAATCAGCGTCAGATTGTGTTTGAATCCGTACATGATCTTGTTGTAATCGTCTGCAAATCCGAAGATGTGTTTCAAAGGTATCCTGAACGAAAACGTTCCTTTAGGTCTGGACGTCTTGACGACGTAGTCGAATATCAAGGCGGCGCTTGCGCTAGCAGGGCCGACGGCGTCTTTCACCCACAACTGATTAAGTCCTCTGGATTTCGAAAAATCATCAGGATACGTCAAGAGTCCGAACATCGTGGTGGCCTGACCGGGATGAAACACAGATTCTATCTCTTGTCCGGATAGCATGTATTTTATGTTACTGAACAGATGCATGATGCCATTATTGGTTAGAGTAACCGTGTCGTCATCGGCGTAGTCGCTCCCATCTTCTTTGGTGAGACGTCCCTGCACCACAATGTAACTCTCGCTAGGATGTACGAATAAATCTTGAGTTTCGACATTGATTCTTATCTCTCCCGCATTGTTCAAACTCGTTCCGGTTACCGGTTCGTATTCGTGAACCTCATATTCTTGAATACTTTCATCTTTCACTATGCTTTGTGCTATATCTAGTATATTTGTCATTTTAAAGGATTTTAGTTTTTTGTTTATTAATTAACTTGCTTTCTTTATCTAAAAATAGTTTTTAATTATTTTTTTTCTCTCTTATATATATGTGTGTAAACAAGAAAATGTTAAAGAGAGTAAATAAAAAAAAATTTGTTTTCTTTATCAAAACTTCGTCTTCTGTAATTGTTGTTCGAAAAACTTTCCGATGATCTCTTCTCCATCCAAAGCTTCGATTTCGTAAGTCACCGAATCGGTGTGAAATATTTTGATTATCACGAAGATTTCTGAGGTCCATCGAGGAGTATAACCCTTTTCGAAGTGCTTCTTATAAGCGTAGATTCTCACTCGATCACCGATCGCAAATTTTGGCGTTCTAGACTTCTTCCTGATCTTAGATCTCTCAGGATATAGATTCGCGTAGACCCGTTTTTCGTTTCGAGGATCGCTAGCTTCCGCGGGAGTCATCTTGATCGATCTGTGTCGCGTGTTGTTGTAATCTTTGACCAGACCGTTCAGAGCGTATATGTATTTCTTAGTCGAATTCGCCGTGAAGTATCTATGCATTTTTTCCTTCATGGTTCGATTCCAACGTTCCACCACGCTGGCTTTCTCTTCGATTTCGATCGAGTAGAGGTCTACCAATCGATGAACGTGCTTGTTGTAGAATTCCTTTCCCTTATCCACCCACAATTTACTCGGTTTCCGAGAAGACGAGTCGAACACGCTCTTCAGAGCCTCGACGATGCAAGGTCCTGATTTATTCTTCAAAGCTCTGATCCAACCGTATTTGGAAAACACGTCGATGACCGTCAATAGATATTTGACGCCCTCGTTCCACCTCGAAAACGATCTCATGTCGACCAAGTCGGCAGACCAAATATCACCCAAACCCTTCACGAACACCCTTCTCTTTCGAAATTTATGCACTATGGGTTTGTGTAACTCCTCGGCCAATTCGCTCGTCAATAATCGTTTCTTCTTCTTTTCAGATGCGCTTTTTTTTTTTTGAACGCCCCATCCGCATCGACGTTTCGCACCGATCGGATTACCGACCAGCGAACGTTCTATCTTCTCTCTCCTGGTTGGATTCGATATGCCTCTCAATTTCCCCAACATGTTTTTATCGCAGACGTCGTTGCGAGTCTTGGTGTCGGGTTGTCCGGCGTAGCACAGATCGTGATCATACGCGGCCGCGTCCACCCTATTCACAGGTTTGCTCCAAGATTTGGGTGTCAGATCGGCGTTGAGTCTCTTGTTCAATTTCGTTCCGGGTCCAGTGAAACTGTGACCGGGCAGATGCATTTCGAAAGGTAGATTATTGATCATTTTATTCACGATGCCTTTACCTTTGCTCACGTTCTTTTTTTTTGACGAATCGTGTCTTCATAGAACCACACACGCCGCAAATTCCGTGAAGCATCTGTCTGTCGTTATTAGTTCGCACTTCTCTAGAATTACTCGTCTCGGTAACTCTCTTACACTTTACGCAATACATTTTTAAGAGTTATTTAAATTAATTTCGTTTTTTTATTTTATATATAAATTTGATAATTAATTAATTCTGTTCGTATTATATATATATTTTTTTTTTCAATCGCTGCTCTTGAGTTCTATCATCTTACTGAATTCCTCCCTGGCCTCTTTCCTCCCCTTTTCCACGAGAGAATCCTTCATCTCTTCCTTGATGATCTGACGAGTCTTGATTCTCACGGCTTCTTTCATAGCATCGTATTTCGTTTTCTCGCTCAATAACGCGAAGTATTCTCCGTCCGATATCCTACCGTCTTTCAATGCCATAGAGGTCATTTCGGATATCGTGTCGATCTTGGAGTCGGCCAAGACGCGAATCTTGTCGTGTTTCATCGCCTTCAGATATAATTTCCTACTCAAAAAGTTTCCGAGTGTGCTAAACAATCCGGCGGCGAGGGCCACTCCTTCTACGGTCAACACGATCAGAATGCCGAACGCGGTCGACAACAATCCGATGCCGGCCGCGTGTAAACCCATGGAAATCGTGATGAGTGTCGTGTCGATCGCGTTGACGAATTTCATGAAACGCAAATACTTCTTCTTGAGGGAACGACGAGAATCTCTCTCTCGAATTAGATACTCTTGGATTCTATTGATTTGATCGATGCGATACCTCTCTCCTCTTTCTCTTTCTTCTAGCGACGGTGTCGTCGGCAAAACGTCGATCGGCTTCAAATCCTCGTCGTCCACTAACGTCGGATACAATTTATTTCTGGTTCTCATTTTTGTATTTTTTTTCTTTCTAATATTAGATAAAAAATTTTATGTGTGTATTTATTTTTATTTTCTATTCTCCCTTATTTTATATCAACGAAAAAAACTTAGACGTATGCTTCATTCAGCAATAATTTCTTGATGCATCCCTTGTCTTCTAAAGTCAGACTTTTACGCGCCAATTTCAGTTCTTCCGAAACTGTAGGCTTGTCTTGATTCTTACAGAAGACTAATCTCTTCCAAAACGTGATCACATCGTTGAATCTAACGCGTCCGAATGCCGGTTCGAAATACATGACGACCATATCTTCCCTTTCCATCGTCAGACACGAATGATTCTCATAATCGAAGACTAGATGATCCTGACATCCGACGCATCTTTCTAACAAGATGGGACGTAGTTCTTCGTTCACGCAGATTGCGTATGCTCTCATCAGCATGTTTAAAAGAAACCTCGCTCTAATAGTCTGGGTAGCGCACATGATTTACGTTTTTTTATTATCTATTCGATTTGATATATTTATTTTTCTAAATAACTATTATTTATATATTTTTTTTCTCTCTCCTATATATATCGATCACTTTTTTTTATTTATTTCCTCGGGTATTCCCCCCGTTCACGTCAGAAATGGAAGCGTTCGACAGTTGTCTGTCAAGTTTTTTGGAGGAAAAAATCCGGTTATTCCCCCATCCCACGACAAGGGGAGATAACTCTGTATGATCAAGTTTATGAGAATCGAGCAATCTGATTGGTTAGTTAGCGGAGAATCAAGCAATCTGATTGGTCGATTAGCTGAGTTTGGGAATTCCCACTATGGGAATTCCCCTAATGACATCATAAATGGGAAAAACCCACCGCCTCAAAACAATTGAGCATTCTGGACCACTGGTCTAGAATCCGCAAACTTTTTTTTTTTATGCTAGCCCATAATTTTGCTCGCGTTCACCAACGATGGATCGATGGTCTGATCTGCTATGGGAACGTTGACAAAAATTTTTAAAGTAAAAAAAAAAAGGGAAAATGTACAATTTCACCTTTTTTTTAAAAACACGTGACATTCAACGTTCACCACGAGTATTTGAACGTTAAAAGTGCGATCTAGGAGTCACAAAAAACATGGGGGATTCAAGACCACTGAACATTTTTGTGAACAAGCGTGCGATTTAACACTGAATCCCACGTTGGTAAACGCATCGTGTACGTATTTTGTACACGTACATGTACAAAGTGGTCGTGAACTCTCAATTATTATCTACTGTTGTCTGTTCAATAACGTTTTGGATTTGTATTAATTCAGTGTTTAGTTAAAAACAATTATTGTTATGCCCCCTGACTTAGGTCGGGTGGCATATAGTGATTGGTGTGTGTGTGTGTCTGTCCATGTGTTTGTGTGTGTATGGGTTTGTCTTACCGATTGGATGAGGTAAGTAGACAAAAGAGATTGCGTGTTTCGCCTTACCGAGGTACAAAAGACAAAAGAAACCCTTTACCTCGGTTGTTTTCCCAGAACTGTACTGGCAAAACGAGGTAGAAACCGTTAGTCCACACAAAGGACAAAGAATGGGGTACCTCGGTATGTTGGGTAGACAAAGATGCAAAAGTGTGTGTGTGTGTGTGTTTGAGGTTAAAAAATCGCACTGGCACAGACATTTCCTACTGAAACGTTTTTTTCTTTTAATATGCCGCCGAAAAATTGTTTTCATTTACTGAACCCGGATTGGTTTCAAACGTGACAAAAAAGTACATAAAATTGATTTAAACTAAGTGATGAGCTTAGGAACTGGTTAAACTGACTGGCAAAAATTGATGTTATTCATTAATGGGCTCTAATTTAGTCCTTACAAGGATGTTACGCAAGCTTTTGTTTTTCTTATAGGCGATGACAGGTCGAAGATTCAAAGGTTCACTTAATTTAGCATTGGTAAAATTGAATTCATCTTTTAACATTTTTGCTATTTCGATATTCATTCTGTTGTACGTTAAAGTGAAAGGAATGATGGACCTCCTTTCGCATTCGCCCTCTGATATGTTCATACCAAATGGCCAGAGGGTTTGAAGCGTATTGATCCAAAAAGCTTCACGTTTTTTTCTAAATTCATCCATTTCTTCTAATGTGTCTTTAATTGGTGGTTGTTCAATAGGATGGATTTCGAAATCGTCTAAAGAATGGCCAGGAAGGTTAAAATGTTGTGCTACTGGGGCATCAGCATTATGTTTTATATCCTGTTTGTGTCTAGTAGCACGTTCTCGGAAAGGATTTTGACTTTGACCAACATACTGTTTCCGACATCGCTTACAAGTGATAAGGTAAATAATGTTTGGTGAATCACAATGGAGGGGGTTACGGATCTGATAATGATTTTTCGTTTGTTCGGAGGAAAATTCCTCTTTCTGATCAGGCATAAAAGTATGCAGTCTACAACGAGGCTTTTTGCAATTAAATACCGCGCCACTACCATTTTGCAACGGTCTGTTGTGTTCAACCTTCAGTGGTTGGAAATCGGTAGTTTCAGCTGGACTTTCAAGCTTTTTCAGGGTTTGGGATTTCAGGCTACGCAAAAGGCGCAGCGAGTACCCTCTCGATCTGAGGGTGCCAAATAGAGTAGAACAAGCCTCATTGAAATTTACCTTATCACTTGAATTGCGGTGGAAACGAATGAGCTGTGATTTGATGATACCTTTAAATGTATGTTGAGGATGAAATGATTTTGTGTGCAATAATTGATGTGAATCAGTTGGTTTAAAATATACTTTATAATCTAAATGACCGGACGCCTGAAATTGCTTGCCTTTATACACGGTCACATCGAGAAAATCAACAGAATTTTCACTGATAGTAGCTTTCAATTTAATATTTGGATCGTGATTGTTCAAAATTTCTAAAAATTCATCAAAATCTTCTTTTGAATGTTCCCAAATAATAACAATGTCATCTAAATACCTGAGATATACGAGAGGATGCTTTGCACATTTGCTTAAGGCATTTTCCTCCCATTCCGCTACATAAATGCTTGCAAAATTAGGACTGAATCTTTTGCCCATAGGACAACCCATTATTTGTAGAAAATATTCTCCATTGAATTGAAAGTCATTACCTTTTAAGCTCAGCTCTAAAAGATCCAAAATTTGTTCATCCGGGCGTTTCGCATCCGGATATTTTTGAAATCCATTTTTAACTGATTTAACACCCTTATCAATATCAATGTTCGTATACATACTGTCGATATCCAAAGTAGCCAGAATTGCATTTTTCGATATTTTCAATTTCGAAATTTTTGACAGGAAATCCTGTGTATTTTTTAGATAGCTCGGGTGTCTATTTGCTATAGGTTTCAGATGATAATCAATTAATTCCGAGATCGCATAAGATTCCGAATTACAATCTGATACAATTGGCCTCCCGGGTGGAGTTAAGTCATCCGTCCATGAAGAACGGTCCTTGTGGATCTTTGGTAGGATATAAAATTGTCTTGTTTGAGCACCGAGCTTAGCTGTTAAATATTTCAATTGTTTTTTGGTAATGTGACCTTCGTCGAGGAGAAATTTTAAGATCTTATTGAATTTTTCGATATTACTAGGCCAAATAAGTGAATCTATTTTCTTATAATGTTTAGTATTGCTGAGTTGTCTCATGGCTTCCTTTATATAATTATCACGAGATAGAACAACTACCGACCCACCTTTGTCGGCTGGTTTAATTACTAATTTCTTATTTTTTCGAAGTTTCGTGAGGGCTCTCCGTTCACCAGCTGTTAAATTGTCTTTATCAGAGAGTATGTTCATGCTGAACACCTTTTGGATGATTCGTTTGCTAGCCTCAATAATTTCGGGATCTACTTCATTATCTGGAGGTGACCAACCAGATGATTCTGTAAAAGGAAGTTTCCGACCGCTGGAGTTTCTAAAGCGGTCTGCTAATTTCATTTGCCTAAGAAAATTACAGTTGTATGATGGTAAATTTGTTTGGTTATCAGTTTTGGGCTTTGGTGCTGGTACAAAAGTTAAACCGCGATCTAAAAGAGATTTCTCTTGGGTTGTTAGGTCATTGGTGCCAGACAGGTTAACCACATTAGTTCCTAATCCCACATCTGTATGGCGGTTGTTACCTTTGCCTTTACTTAGTTTAAATTTAGGTGGTTCAACCAGTGATCGTACATAATATTGGCGGTTCTCGTGGTCCAATGGATTAAATCCTGAGCAACATCAAACTTCGCGTCATCAATTTTTGGAATAACGTTAACGTCCTTCACTTTCCGATTGGTTTCGTTGATGATGCTCAGGGTTCTCCTCTCAGCCTGAGGGAGTTTTTGCGAAAAGTTTAGTTCAGCAAAATAAATTTTTGCTGATCTAAACTTGACCCTGATATCGCTAAGCATATTCCGCAACTGCTTAACTACGAGATCAGAATTATCGTTTCGAGAATTCACGCCAATATTTAATAATATTTTTTGGGGACTGGACTGGCCCCTGTGCCCTTTAAACGTAGAGCGCAAATGATTGAATTTGGCGCCGTGGGTAACACTCCACCTGGATGTCCGGATGGGGATTTCGATCAATGCGTCCTAAATTTGAACTTCCAATCATAAGGATGTTTTTACAAACATCGGGGAGGCGCCAATTCCTTTTGTCAAAATTAACTCTGCTTTTATGCCGAAACTGGGAGAATTTAGAATCAAATGAGCGGCCCGAGTTGCGGCTCGGTGATTTGACTTTCTCTGAGTACGATATACCTGGTTGAACCACACTAGAGGCAGGAGAAGGGGCAGAAGAAACAGAAGCAGGAGAGGAAACAGAAGCAGGAGAAGAAACAGAAGGAGGAGGAGGAGTTCTAGTGAGAGCACTAGGAGAACCAGAGAAAAAAGTCTGAGGAGGAGTAGGAGGTAGAGGAGCAAGACGAGGGGAGACAGCGTTACTCAATTTGCGAGCATCTTCAGTCACAATATGGACCGGAGATGTTTGCAAATTGAGGCGCTTACTCTGAGAGAAAGAAGAAGTAGAAGGAAAAAAAGAGGGAGAAGTGCTTTGCCTTGATCTTTTCTTATTTTGCTTTTCGCGTTGGGGTAGAGGGACAACACGGGCCGGAGTGAGTTTGCTTGCTCCCTCCCGTATTGTTCCTTACTCCAGACGCTGGGCGAAGTTCCGAAATGTAAGACTCATAGGCCGAAATCGTCTTATCTGTCAACTTATTTTTAAAGTTCTTTTTAGCCCAGATCAAGGCACGCGCCGAAGCGCTGTTGAAGTCTATTTTTTTGAGTCCAGGAGGTGGTCGCATAGCCAAAGTTATCTTAGACTTCAACTGGTTTAGATTTATCTTATAATGCTCAACTAAAGCATTTAACGTTTGATTGGCCCATCCCATACTAATCTGTCGAAAAACAGAAAAAATGTGTGAGGTGGGAAGAGCTGGCTTTAGAAAGCCACCTAACTCATCTACTTTCTTCTCCAGCTGTTTCGGGAAATCCCGATGTGCCAAATGGTGCTCTAATAGCCCAATGTGGTGCAAACATTGAAGCACTTGAAACAAAGCCTTGACCAGCCTAGAATAAGCCTGGAACGATAGTTCCTGGCCAGTTCCGGACTGGGCAACTCTCTGCCTCTGATGCATCTGCCCTTTTCTTGCCATTGTTAAAGAAAGTAGCTGAATTAAGTATAAATAAAATATAAAAGTGATGAAATAAATAAAATTGGAAAATTAAATATTACCTATTAAAGAAGATACCTGGATTGGTTGCAGTCTTCAGCAAAGGTAGAAAATAATCCGTCTGTCTCGACGCGTTTCGCTTGGTTTGGCTTTTTCAAAGAGACTTTGAGGAAAATGATTTCAACTTTGGGAGGGCATCAGTGGTATATATCCATATGTGGGCTGGGGGTGTTTTTCACGGCTCAGTACATAAACTCGGTAACAAGCTGACAAATGTCACTCATCTAATTAATTCTTTTCAATCTGAGATGTTCCAAGTTTGTTTTTCACAACTCAGTTTGTGTCGTCCAAACAAATCAGATGAAGCCCTATTGATTGGCTTCCATTTAATTTTAATCAGTCAGTGAGTGGTTTGCTTTACTGACCCCATGAAGCCCTGTTGGTTGGCTTTGATTTAAGTAAAACCAATCGGGAGCGGTTTGCTTTACTGGCTTCAGAAGTATGTGAAAATAATATGAAAAAATGGTTTGATAAAATATATTGAGACTGAAGAAATAAATGAAAAAATAACGCCAAAGATCATGATGCCTCACGAATGTTATCAGTTGGAATGAATATCCCCCGACAGAGGTTTATGACGGAAAATATTATACACCACGTAGAAATTGTGTGTTTTACCTTCTGAACCTCTACATTGTGTGAAAGGTATGAAAAATTAAAAATAAAAATAAAAATAATAATAATTTAAATCAATGAATCAACCAAATAAATAAATAAATAAATAAATAAAAATAAAAAAATAAAAATAATCAATAAATAAATATATAAATAAATAAATAATTTTATTTAGGAAATACATACACATGATTGAAATTAGAACCTATTTTGTTTTTGGGCATATATGAACTCTGGCACTCGCCTGTGTGTGTTTGAGGTTAAAAAATCGCACTGGCACAGACATTTCATACTGAAACGTTTTTTTCTTTTGATATGCCGCCGAAAAATTGTTTTCATTTACTGAACCCTGATGGGTTTCAAACATGACAAAAAATTACACAAAATTGATTTAAACTAAGTGATGAGCTTAGGAACTGGTTAAACTGACTGGCAATAATTGATGTTATTCATTGATGGGCTCTAATTTAGTCCTTACAAGGATGTTACGCAAGCTTTTGTTTTTCTTATAGGCGATGACTGGTCGAAGATTCAAAGGTTCATTTAATTTAGCATTGGTAAAATTGCGTGTTTCGCCTTACCGAGGTACAAAAGACAAAAGAAACCCTTTACCTCGGTTGTTTTCCCAGAACTGTACCGGCAAAACGAGGTAGAAACCGTTAGTCCACACAAAGGACAAACAATGGGGTACCTCGGTATGTAGGGTAGACAAGACTCTGTGTGTGTGTGTGTGTGTGTGTGTGTGTGTGTGTGTGTGTGTGTGTGTGTTCAAATGACACAATCATGTTTTAGAGGAATTTTGAATGTTGGTTTCTGATCCCCCGCCGGGAATCGAACCCTTGGCAACACCGCCTGGCAATCAGGAGTCCAGCGTCTAAACCACTAGACCATTGCACACCGTAAAAACGATGGCTGGAATCTAGCTTTTTAGATGAAGTCCTCATGATTACTTGGTTCATCTTCCTTTCGGCAGCAGCATGAAAGTGTGGAACGTGCTGGCTACAGTACGACGAAAGTGCTGTGGATGGACGAAGACTGGCACGGGCTTGTGTGTGTTTTTTTCAAATGACACAATCATGTTTTAGAGGAATTTTGAATGTTGGTTTCTGATCCCCCTCCGGGATTCGAACCCTCGGCAACACCGCCTGGCAATCAGGAGTCCAGCGTCTAAACCACTAGACCATTGCACACCGTAAAAACGATGGCTGGAATCTAGCTTTTTAGATGAAGTCATCATGATTACTTGGTTCATCTTCCTTTCGGCAGCATCATGAAAGTGTGGAATGCGCTGGCTACAGTACGACGAAAGTGCTGTGGATGGCCTCAGACGAAGACTGGCACGGGCTTGTGTGTGTTTTTTTTTTTTTGTCACACTGAACACGGTTAGGGCCACAGTCATCAAACTTCACACAATTTTAAAGGACCATGGGAGGATATGTCACACACCATAGCCGGGTTTGTACCTTCAAGGTCAAGGTCACACTTCAAGGTCACACTAAAAATCGGTCAATAATCGTGTCTCGGCCATAACTCAGAAACGAATCATAGCACAATTGTTAAACTTTTCACAAATGTTAAGGACAGTAAGAAGGTGCATCGCATATAATAGTTTCTGCCGCATCTGCAAAGTGAAGATCACAAAGGGGGTGGGAGGGGGGGGGGGGGAGGGGGCATGTGTTACCTTAGTAACATTCTTCTTGTTTTTTCTCTTAGGATACATATTATATCTTATTCCGGTAGTTTAGCTTTAATTAGTTAGTGCTTGTCCACACTCAGGCTCTATCAGGATGCCCTTGGGCTCATGAGGTTCCCTTAGGGCACTTAGGCTTCATGCAAAATTTTTCGAACAATTTTTTTTGTTTTTTAATTTATTTCGAAAATGTTTGTGATTGTCTATGTTATGTATCCTTGTGATGTTTATATTATTGGGAGTGCAGTGGACTTTTGTTTTTGGCTTCATTATTATTGTATACATTATAATGTTGGTACTTGGTGTAAGTCCAGGAAGCCGCAGGATAAAGGCGTGTTGTTTGCCAGTAGTTGCGGCACTCCTTCAGTACTTGTTCTATGGGATGCGAACATTGGAAATGGGTGTCCACCTGTGTGGTGGGCAGTAAAGTTCTGATGTAAGAGCTTTCACCGCTGGCTTATACTAGTCTTTCAGTCTCTTTTTCAGAGGAACAAGAACATGGTGATGATACTTTGACACCTGTCTGTTAAGTGCTGCCATTGTCGCACTTTGATGAGCTCCACTCTGATGAGTAAATAGAGCTAGCTGCCAAGATGCTCATGATATTTGCACAGGATTAAAGCCGAGTAGCTTAATTCTTTGCATGCAGCTAGCTCGACCGATGAAGCGGTCGTCCCTATATGGGAGCAGGGTATGTCGGTGCAGTCAAGTAGTATAATGTGGGTAGAGTGAGCACCTTATAATATAGAGCTCAACCAACAATGATG
The DNA here is from genome assembly GCA_031216915.1 of Pictodentalium vernedei. Classification (NCBI taxonomy): domain Eukaryota; kingdom Metazoa; phylum Mollusca; class Scaphopoda; order Dentaliida; family Dentaliidae; genus Pictodentalium; species Pictodentalium vernedei. The sequence continues at coordinate 137,747,929 of CM062295.1, forward strand.
ACAAAAGCAGAAGAAGCCTAAAAATTTCTCCACGGGATGCTTGGCGAGATCTAGGGTCACATCTCGAGCCGGAGAACCCTCTCCGTCCCTTTAGCAGTCGGGGTCGACTGTGTCCATTGCGAGAAACTATAATGAGTCGGAACATGCGTCGGGTTGTTCCTTCCACACTGCAGCCGAGGTCGGCTGTGGTTATGGCTTCTTCTTCTTACCTGGAAGCGCACGCAAAGAGGATTAGCCTACAAGTTTCTTTGTGGGATACTCTGCAAGATGTGGGGTCAGATTACAAGTTGGGGAGTGTTCTTCTTCCCGTTAGCAGTCTGAGTCGACTGTTGTCTGTTGTGAGAAACTTCAATCAGTCAGAGAATCAGTCTGAAATGTGCGAATCGGAATGCTCGTTCCACACTTCAGCCAGGGTCGGCTGTTATGGCTTTCTCTTTTTTCATGAAAAAGCACACTAAGGGGTAGAAGCCTACAAGTTTCTAAATGGAACACTCGACGAGGTCTGAAGCCAGACTGTGGGCTTGAGATCTCTCTCAGTTCCATCCGCGGTCGAGGTCGATTGTTTTCGATTCGAGAAACTTGAGTGAGTTGGGACGCCTGTTCACGCTTGTGGCTCGGGATGTTCCTTCCGCACTGCAGCTTGGGCCGGTTGCAGCTATGGCTTCTTCCTCGGCTTCATCGATGAAGCATGTTAGACTGCAGACTAGCTATCCAACTACGCGTGTTCATGCTGTTCCATGGAGATGTTCCCATTCTTTGCCACCAAAGTCGGATTAACCTGTAGCTATTCGTTCGAGGCATTTTATACGGTACATGTGTCGAAAGATCGGGGGTCATATCTCCGTCCTGTGAGCAGCATATGGTGAAGCAGATAATCGCTGGTCTGCAAGCCTCATTCAGGGACCTGCTACCGCCGACTGCACAGCGTATCCCAGTAGTTGCAGGTTCTGCCTAGTGCTGGGCGGTTTCCCGATTAATCGGCAGTACCCGGTTAAAAATTCAATATCGTCAGTAATATCGTCTAAAAAAAAAAAATCGTCATATCGTCAGTTATCAGCAGGCGTCAACTTGCCATCAAGTAATCATACTTCGCATGTGTGTGTCCGTGTGTGTGAATAAAAGTGATTCTAATTTAACGCAGCTTGAGTTTTCCAAATCTTAAATTAAAGTTAAAATGCCCATGTTATATCTGCGTATGCAATTTAATTTGTAAAACACACAGAGAAAGCGTCCATATTGGAAGTGAATCTGTTGAATCTGGCCAATCAACAGGGCCCCCTCCAGCTTTCCCAAATCTTCCCTCTCCCACACTCTCTCTCGGCTCCTTCATATAATTAGTGCTGATCCCTCCCCCTTCCCCATATTTTATTGCACCTTCCGCCGCCCCGTGTGCCGCCTTCAAATCTTTTCAGCAGCGGAGAAATAAAATAAGGTGATCCTGTTGCTTGTCGTTGTTGTATCAATTAAAAGAACAGCGATGCAAGGGAGCTAAGTGTTGTTCATTCTTGCATTGTTTTTACTAAGTGCATTTTTCGTTTGTGGAATGTTTTTATTTGGACACAACAAAAGAAGAATTATTGCTAACTGAATGAGTTGTCCTTAATTATGTGAATTCCTCCCCTTATCATCCTGCCAATCCACGAAAAGAATGTGTGGAATACTTATCGGAAACGTCTTTTATTCATCAATGCTGACTTCTTATTTACATGCTTATTCCATTTAAATAAATAGCCAGCATGGTTTTGAGAAAGGGTTTTTCCAAATAATTTTGAACATCATGTCACACATTTAGGACAGTGAGGTTCAGTTTGGATCACATTCTCTGCAAATATAACTGGTAAGATACGATTTACGTTTTTTTAGCTCACTTGACTTTCAGTCAGGAGAGCTATAGTGATCACTCACCGTCCGTCGTCTGTCGTCCAGCATCCGTCGTCTGTGAACATGGTGTTTGCGTCTTCTCCTCCCAAACCGCTGAACCAATTTAATTGATATTTGAGATAATAGTTTGTTATGACATCGCAATTTGATTTTGTTCAAATCAAGTTGCCCCGCCCGTGGGTAGGGCCACACCCAAAAAGTGTGCTGAAATCTTAAAAAATCTTCTTCTCATGAACCAGCAGTAGCAGAGACTTGATATTTGGTGTGCAGCTTCCTTTTGAGGTGTAGACACAGATTTGTTCAAGAGAAGTTTGTGGGGCTATATTTGGCGTCGTTATGGGAGGGGCAAAATTTTTGGCCCCGCCCAAAATTTCTATTTTTCAAACCGAGAGGCTGATTTGAACCAAATTTTATGTGAGGGCTTATTGGGTCATAAGTACCTAATTTATGCTGATTTTTTTTTTCCCGTAGCCCCATGGGAACTGCAGGAGCTAAAAATAGAAAAAAATTAAAACGCCCATATCTCCAAAACTGCACGGCACCGAGAATTTTTATTTGGTGTGAAGCTTCCTTAGGACCAACAGAAAGAATTGGTAAAAAAAAATTGCCATCGGTTTTATCATAGGGTACAGTTTCGGGACATTGAAAAAGTGCTGAGTCAGCACTTTTTAACACTGTAGGCAATGGGAAAAAACATTAAAAAATCTTCTTCTCCAGATCCAGCAGGCAGAATCTTTTGATATTTGGTATGCAACATTGGAGGGTGGATCTGATTCAAGTTTGTTCAAATCGGCCCCCTGGGTTCATATTTGGGCTCAGTATAGGAGCCCGATTTCGAACTTAGTGCATTTCATGCAAATTTCTTAAAAAATCTTCTTCTCCAGATCCAGCAGGCAGAATCGTTTGATATTTGGTATGCAACATTGTGGGGTGGATCTGATTCAAGTTTGTTCAAATCGGCCCCCTGGGTTTATATTTGGGCTCAGTATAGGAGCCCAAATTTGAACTTAGTGCATTTCAGGCAAATTTCTTCGAAAATCTTCTTCTCCAGATCCAGCAGGCAGAATCTTTTGATATTTGATATGCAACATTGTGGGGTGGATCTGATTCAAGTTTGTTCAAATCGGCTCCTTGGGTTTATATTTGGGCTCAGTATAGGAGCCCAAATTTGAACTTAGTGCATTTCAGGCAAATTTCTTTGAAAATCTTCTTCTCAAGATCCAGCAGGCAGAATCTTTTGATATTGGGTATGCAACATTGTGGGGTGGATCTGATTCAAGTTTGTTCAAATCGGCCCTTTGGGTGTATATTTGGGCTCAGTATAGGAGCCCAAATTTGAACTTAGTGCATTTCAGGCAAATTTCTTAAAAAATCTTCTTCTCCAGATCCAGCAGACAGAATCTTTTGATATTTGGTATGCAACATTGTGGGGTGGATCTGATTCTATTTTGTTCAAATCGGCTCCCCAGATTCATATTTGGGCTCACTATAGAAGCTCGAATTTGAACTTAGTGCATTTCAGGCAAATTTCTTCAAAAATCTTCTTCTCCAGATCCTGCAGGCAGAATCTTTTGTTATTTGGTATGCAACATTGTGGGGTGGATCTGATTCCAGTTTGTTCAAATCGGCCACCTGGATTCATATTTGGGCTCACTATAGAAGCCCAAATTCGAACTTAGTGCATTTCAGGCAAATTTCTTTGAAAATCTTCTTCTCAAGATCCAGCAGGCAGAATCTTGTGATATTTGGTATGCAGCATCCTTAGGGGGGTAAGATTCAAGTTTGTTCAAGCCATGTCCCTAGGTCCATATTTGGGCTCACTGTGGGAGCTTGAATTGTAACTTTGTTCGAAATGAGGAATTTTCTTAAAAAATCTTCTTCTTCAGATCCAGCAGTCAGAATGGTTTGATATGTGGTGAGTAGCATCCTTGGGGGGAGGGGGGATTCAAGTGTGTTAAAGCCAAGTCCATGGGTCCATATTTGGGCTCCCTGTGGGAGCCCAAATTATAACTTAGTCAATATGAGGAATTTTTCTTTAAAAATCTTCTTCTTCAGATTCAGCAGTTGGAATGTTTTGATATTTGGCATGGAGCAACCGTAGGGGGCTGAGATTCAAGTTTGTTCAAGCCAAGTCCCTTGGTTCATATTTGGGCTCACTATGGGAGCCTGAATGACAACTTAGTTCAAAATGAGGAATTTTCTTTAAAAATCTTCAGATCCAGCAGATGAATGCTTTTGATATTTTTTATGCAGCATCCTTAGGGGGGTAAGATTCAAGTTTGTTCAAGCCATGTCCCTAGGTCCATATTTGGGCTGATTGTGTGAGCTCGAATTGTAACTTGGTTCAAAATGAGGAATTTTCTTTAAAAATCTTTTTCTTCAGATCCAGCAGTTGGAATGTTTTGATATTTAGTGTGCAGAATCCTTAGGGTTGTGAGATTCAGGTTTGTGAAAGTCAAGTCCCTGGGTTCATATATGGGTTTCCTGTGGGAGCCCGAATTATGACTTAGTTCAGTATGAGGAATATTCTTTAAAAATCTTTTTTTTAGATCCACTGGTCAGAATATTTGGATATTTGGTTTCAGCTTTTCTTAGGAGGAGCAGATGCAACTTGTAGAAATCAATTCTCTGGGTTGATATTTAGGCTACCATGTCAGGTGAGCGCCCTCAGGCCCCCTGGGGCCTCTTGTTGTTCAATGTCATTGACCAGTTGATAACTTGATGTCAATTGAAGCCTGTCAATGTGACTCGCATACCTTCAATGTATTCGTAATACAGGCGTCAATCGACGGTATTAGACCCTCCCCATACAGTTTCACAGTTCGTGACATCTTGTGTCTTGGGTTTCTGAAAAAAATAATACATGCAGGCACATAAACAATTAAAATTCTTTCAATTTTATTCCAAATACAAATCATATTATAAAACAAAGAACAACAGATGATACACAATACACAACATGTACAGTTTGCTGGTTGTGAGTTGGGTGTTAAAAACCGCGATAATATCGTTAACCGCGATGTCAGTACTCAATAATCGCGGTTTTTATTTTTTTCAATATCGCCCAGCACTAGTTCTGCCATCAACAGGCTCCTGTAGTGAGCTGTCAGACATTGCTGGGTTGGAAGAGTCATCTGTACATTCGGATGGTGTTGACCATGTTTTCAGATGGAACATTCAGATGGTGAGAGGGCTACGGAGGTTGATTCTCCATCCCTTATGGAATGGCACATTAAGACTATGAATTTTTATTCATAAGCTCTTCGAATTTTGTTCCATCTGACCAAAAGTCTGCGTTTGCTTGGCAAAAAACAGCTTAGGGTACCGGGCGAAGGAAAGACGATCCTTCAAGGATCTTTTGGCTCAGGTGTTGAAGGCTTTTGGTCCGATTACCGACGCCTCCCTTGGCTTAGCAGAAGTATAAGAAAGGCACTGATCTATTCCTTAGGAATAGAAGATCGATAGTTCATAGATAGGCCGAGACTGCTGTCTTGTTGGAATAGAGCCATTAGAAGGAATAAGTATGTCCTTTCCTTCACGGTGTTGTATTCCTGGGCGCCAGAGGCATTTAGTGCTATTGTGGACACCATAGTAGCCTTATGTACTGTTAGAGCGGTCTTTTCTTACACATTTGCATCTAACTTTGTAAGGCCATAAAAAAAGAACCTCTGTTTCTCAGGCCCGCGCTCATGGTCATTTTTGGTGTGCATGCAACCTTTTTATGACACCAAAAAATCTTCAGAAAAAATTTGAGATATTGTGCTCATTTCGGTAAATCGATATCGATGCGTTTGCACATTTTAAATTAACACACTTCAAGCTTTTTCTACATCATACCTTAATAAAGTGGGTGGGTTTTAGCAATATTCACAACAGAAAGTGTTTTATTCTGTAAAAGGTAAGTCATAATGACAGCAAGAAGGAAGGTGTATTTCAGTCTGACAACAAACAGTCACAAAGGGGCATGGTCGATTCGCACCACGTTGATTCGCACGAACCCTCAGAAAGTCTGCAAAGTCAGGTGCTATGTTGAATGGAACACAGTCTCCTGGCATTTATTTTTAGTAACATTTGTATTGTAAATGGCCGTCTTTGGAATTTGTGTACTGTTATTTGAAACCGTTACGAGTTTCCCAGTTAATTTAAATAAATGCATTTGAGATGCAGGATAATTGGATAACTAATAGTAACCATTGCTTGATATAAAAGTAACAGTCACAGTTGAAAATAAATCGCATATAGGCAGGTATGTGCGCTCGAATTGGTAAATAAAAACATGCAAACATTCATTTTGTATTTCATTTTCAGATTTAAAAAAAATATGATTTATGGATGAACTGCCCGTTCAAATGGGTTGTGATAATTTTGAATATAATGGGGAAAAATTGCGATTCACGATTTTATTAGGCAGGTTGTGAAAAGATTTTTTTTTTTTTGGTAAAACAAATCTCTGATGAAAGTTGGCACTTCGACATTTGATTTGTCCCAGAGACGTTTCAACCCGAGACGTTTCACCCACGAGGCGTTTCGTGACTTTCGTCCTGTGTTATAATTTTCACATTGCACTAAAAAAACAAACATTCAAACGCCACTTCATTTATGACCCAACACCCCTATGGTGAATAACCAATATATTTGCGAAATTTTGCGTGGTCCACCAGGCGTTTGGGTGGGGGTCAAATTACCACAAACAACCTCTCAGGGAGAAAATAAAAAGAAAAAAAAAAACGCCTGCCTGCATGCTTTTTGGGAAAAAAATGGCCTGAGAAACAGACAATCAACTTTGTATGGCCTAAGTCTCCGATTAGTGAGCTGTCTGAGTCTACAGGGTAACACACAGATATCTGTCTTCACCGATACATGACTTCTAGGCTGTGTTAGCTACGCCGAGACTGGTAGCTTTTTGGAATAAGGCCGTTAGAAGGAAAGATTACATTTTCCTTCTCGATGTAGTGATCCTAGGCGTCAAAGGCAATTAGTCCTAATGTTGTCGCCTTAGTTTAGCTTATGTGATTTAAGAGCGGACTGTGTTTATGTATCATTAGCGGCTAACATCATAGTGGCCTTATATATTTTACAGCGGTGCTTTTCTTATGCATTGCGGCTAAGGTTGTATGTCTCTGTTTAGTGAGCTTTCCAAGGCCACAGGTGACTCAGATATTTGTCTGCATGGAGATGAAAACTAATAAATTGTGTTAGCTAAGCTGAAACTACTGTCTCTTTGGAATTATGACCGTTAGAAGGCAGCTCTTTATTCCTTACCTTGAGTGAATAATGTTGTAAGTCTCCGTTAGTGAGCTTTCAAAGTCTCAAGTTTTACCAAGGTATCTGTCGTCACGGGCTGAAGACTTATTAACTGTGCTAGCTAATCTGAGACTGCTATCTCTCTGGAATTAGGGCCGTTAAAAGGAAAGACTTCATTGTTTCCTTCTCGGTGTTGTATTCTTAGGCATCTGGGTCTTTTAGTCCTTTTGTTGATGCCTTATAAGAATCAAGGGCGGCCCTTTTTCCCTTAACTTGAGTGACTAACGTTGTAAGTCTCCATCTAGTGAGCTTTCTAAAGTCACAAAAATTACACCGAGATATCTGTCTTCACGGAGATGAAATCTTATAAACTTTCTTAGCTAGACTGGGTCCGTTGCCTTTTGGGAATAGAACCACTAAAGGGAAGGGTGCATATTTTCCTTCTCAGTGTTTTCCTTAGTGTCACAGACCTTACTCTTATTATTGGCACTATAGTAGCCTAGCTAAAATTATGAGCAGTGTTTTTTTCCCTATCATTAGCAGCTACAGTTGTAAGTCTCCTTTAGTGAGCTTCTAGGGCTGCAGTTAACAGCCATTAATTGTCTTCACGAATAGGAAGACCTTTTAGCTGCTTCAGCCAGGCTGAGACCACTGTCCTACCGGATAAGGTATCATTGCAAGAGAAGAGTTTGTTCTCTCCTTAACGATATTGTTTTTGTGTTAGTTGTCTGAGGCTTTTAGCCCTATTGATGATGCCATATTAAACTAGTGTGATTAATGAGCGTTCTTTTGAATGCCTATAGTTAACTCCTTTCAGGAATATATTTCCTGCTATAATCTATATATGATGTATTATTTGGTGCAATGGCATTCTGTCTTGATTTCAAGGGATATGTCGATGCTGTTTCTTTGCAATAGCGCCATGTTCATCACTTCCTCCTCCAGGGTATTTGATGACTGGATTCGCATCGCAAAATGCTATACAAAAATGTCCAGCTGCTAACCGTTTCTCGTTCATATTGGCCTTATATTCACTATCAGCACTTTTTGAAATACAGTCATATGGAAACTGCTAATCAAGTTTTAAAAACCCAAAATACCCTGCCCTCCGTCCTTCATGGCATTATGGAGTCGGTCATACGTGAGGAAGCCATACAGTTTCTATACTATTCGAGATAACTAACACTAAAGCATTACGAGTCGTGCCGGGTTAGTGTGATTATGCTTGCTTTGACTAACTGTACGCTTTTTAGCTGTATTACTCTTTGTTGAGAATAGCAGCAGCAGTACAGCTTTGGGAATGTTGCGTGAAGTTTCTTTTTCATAGTGTGAAAAAGGATTTTGTCACTGTTCCAAGCTTTAATATCACTGCGCCGGCCTTACTTACCTGGCAATTCAGTAATGTGGGTGAGTGGGGTTCTATATGATATATTTGTCAACCCTCCCCCCACCCCCCATCACCCCTCCCCCCCCCCACCAATATGTTAAGAGGCGATTACAGGGCAGGATGTAGGGCTCCTCCTGTAAGCCTTGTATGCATTCAATTATATGCATGTCTTTCATGCTCTTCGATTGGCGGGTGGGCTGTGGTCTAACGACGACATCATGGGCGCATCCACTCTTTAGTGGGTTTGCTTCCTGTGGTTGGGCGTTCATAAGTTGTATATGAGCATTTGATTCCTGAAAAGTAACTGTTTTGGATTCCGAATTCTTTCATGAACACACTCGGTTGATATTGCTAGCCTTCTTGTACCTTTGTGGCAGGTATGTCGGTTATCTGGGTGACATTCTCCAAATGTGACAATTAGTACACTCAGAGAAGTTTCGCTCAGAGTTGTCTGGGTTTTTTTTATGATGTATGAGTCGATTCCTCAGGTTAATCGCATTAACATCATTTTATTCCTTCAGTTTCCTGGTTATATTGTGTATCGCTTGGTCACGCCGTTGATACAGGCTGTATTCAGACGAGGGTACAGGCGGAATTCTGTGGATTGTGTGCATAATATGTATATATTATTAGGCAGATGTATTATTGAATAGATTCTCTTAAATTCTTGCTTTGTGTTAATATAGAGCTTATAAGAATTTTAGGGATAGTTGGATCAGTTATGGAGTTTCCAACAGGCTGCCTATGCATACGTTCTCCATTTTTGGCTTCATAATTCGGAGTGGTGTATTCTTTCTCAGAGCAGTCATTTCTTTTAACAGACCTAGGGAATAATGCATTATTTGGGGACGGTCTGTGACAAGTTTTTTTAATAGTATCCTGTTCCATGCTCTGAATTCCAGTTTTCAACTGGAAACGGTACACAAGGAAAAAAACTATTCTCATATTGAGTGGTTGCAATTTGTAGATTCATTGTTGGAATTAATTGTACACCTGAACGTGGTCGCCTGTTGGTTGACTCAGAAGAATACAAGTTACTATCACATAACCTTTCCATTAGGATTCAGTTGGACAAGGTTGTACATATTAATATCACTGGTTTTCGACCTGTCTATGTATTCCGGATACGGGATATGTTTAGAAGCTTAAGATTTTTATAACCAGGATCGCCATGATGTAACCTTAGTTGCTGATGTGGTGTTAAGCACCATTAAATTAATATTAATTAATAGCCAGTTGCCTTTTAGGCGAATATATATATTATTCGGTACCGCTTTTCCACTGATTCCGGCCTGCTTCCCTTGTTTTGAAGAATATTCCTTCAAAAATGGGGGTGGGGGGGGGGGGGGGGGAGTGTGTAACTATGAATGAACCTGTTATAGTCTGCAGATTATGATCTTATGTACAGCTTGTTACATTATATATGGCGTGTGTTTGTGGGCGTTAGTCTCTCACTCTTGGACACGCTTTTCCTAATTTTAAGTGTCTTGTCCTGGACTAGCCTTAAAATTGATGGCTTGTTACACCCAATTAGCGTAATCAATTATGCTAAGTAATAGGGAATTACTTGGATGTTGCTCCTTATTTTGGTGGTATGTCTACTCTATTGTTGTATAGTGAGACATATAGGTAATTCCTTAAAAATTTAATCTCCTTTTCACCTTGGGAGTTCTAATTCAGGCTTTGTAGCTGTATTTTGGTCTTATTTCTTAAGTCCTAGGTCATCCACCTTTTTACGATTCAGCTAAGTCTGGGCCATTGGTTTGAGTATAAAAATATGATAAATTTAAAGTAATTTGTATTTTTTGAAATATTTACCAATGGCCCAGATGGGGATGGCCCTCCCCATGAGTGGGCACTCATACCTCCCTGCTGAGTTATCACTTCAGTGCGAACAACTAGGAAGAATGATGTTTGTGCCAATTCCAGTCTCTTCCTTGGTACTGCACATGTGCAAATACTAAATTTATGGAGGGCCAGATAGGACTTTTAATTTTCTGTACTGTAAGCAAATTTTTTTTTTGGGGGGGGGGGGGGGGGGGGGGGGATTCAAAATGTGTGTTTGTTCCTTAATAATAATGAGGTTTGCACCAGTTAAGCTTAGTCTGGGCCATTGGTAAGTATTAAAAATACACAAATTACTTTAAATTTATCATTTTTCTTTATTAGAACACAATCGGATTGTGACACGACACAATCCAATCAAAATTCTCTGTCCAGTTTTGTGTGGTCACAGTACAGTACGTGCCAAGTGTATTACATCTCAATCACCTGCCCCCATGACGAGTGAAAATCGCATTTTTCAGCCGGTTGGTCACACTGTGTTGATTTTTGGACAACGTGGCGTGGCATGAAAAGGATTATGAAGATCAAATCTTTGTTCCGTGAAAACAGTAGTTAAATAAATTTGAGAAAACAAAGGATTTATACATGGGTATTGTTGCGACCCCGGTGTTCAGCCGTGACGCTTTGAGCATGTGCTTCTGTCAACTCTTAATTCACAAAATAATTCACACATGGCTACATGTAATTTCTCTCGATATTTTGTCACATGAAGAAAAAAATAAATAAATTGAAAATGCTTCAAATAAAACAAAGCGCTAACCCAGAGTCGATGTTTTCTTTCCCTGGTACGAAAACTGTGTACGCATTCTGTTTGTCTAACCCAGACTAGCCTACCTAAATATTATTTATGCAGTTGGTAAGTTTACCCACCGAAAATTTATTTATTAAATCAACCTGGACTCTGGGTGCAACTCGTATCTCAACTGCAGTTTTGAAATGTGATTCAGGCGGTGCGAGGGGGGAAAAGTGCACCGTGGAGATTTTTTTTTCTGTTTAAATCCAACAATCTGCAGCCGTTACAAGGCAGAAACAGAAACAAAAGACAGGTGAGTTGAAATGAGTAGGTACCATGGTGCCGTTCCAGGGTTCCCTCGGCGAACTGTGAGTGTCCCTATTTGCCCCACTGTCTTTCTTTTCGCCATTTTATGGTAGACCCTTCATGTGAATGAACACTTCCATATCTAGATCCTAAATAATAATAACAACTCTTTGTCTAAACATAAAATGTGAAGTAAAATCAATAGGCCCTTTTTAAGGTGGCTCAGAAATATGATCTTAGAGATGGGACTGTAATATCGGAGACATGTCGACATTTGACAATCTCAGGTAAAAAGTTTTTTCTTGAAACGTCACATTTCACCCCACCACCCGGTGGAAATACGGCCGAGCCTCAGAGGTCATGCCAGAACTTAATTTATTGGGAGCTGCCCCCTTGAGCAACCCCCATTCCCCCCATGTCATTTAATGGTTATGCCCGCACGTTATCACTAACAATGATAAAGAAGCATCGCGGAGTCTGTTCTGTTTTGGCCCAGATGCATTGCAAATCAGTGGAGGGGGGAGGGGGGGTCGGGGCAAGGAAAATCTCGTCAATAGGGCAATTTAAACTTTTGTGCGTAGACGTAACTCCCCCCAGAGCCCCCCCCCCCCCCCCCCCCCTTCCCAATCTTCCTTTTTTCGTTCGGGTCTACACTGCAGGCCATAAATAAATTTCACCCCGACTAAGATTCTTAATCTGTACCTTGTGCCAAGGGCATCTAGCTAGATTTTCCGCAATCGAGTGCTGCTGGTGGGGAGGGGGGGGGGGGGGTGAAAAAAATATATTCATTGGCGGAAACCTTACCCTCGCCCTATCGGCGCTATTAATTTATTCACCAGCCCCACCCTCCATTCTCAACATCGCCATGGTCAATTTTCCGACCATTTTCCGATTTCAAACCCCCCCCCCCCCCCTTCCACCCAATGAGGGATTTGACAAAAAGCTTGTTGGACCATCAAGCGAATTTTCAGATAACAGGTCATATGGAACGCTATCTATGAGCCGCCAAGTTGCTGGACACCTTTTGATAACAAATAAGTGTACAAGCAATTTCTTTTATATGAGGTGGTCCCATTGTGAATCGCCTCGTAATGGCTGGACGTAATGGGTTATTCCTACCCCTCCAATAATCTACATTGATCATCACTGTGCATTGTCCCCCCCCTCCCCCCCCTCCCCCCCCCCCCCCCCCCCACCATATCAATTCTCTGGCAACGGAGGGTAGTAGTCCCTGACCTCATATGCCTATGGTTCTTGGGAAAAAAATGACACAACCCCACCCGTCATAAACTGGCTATATGTATTCCGTGGTTCTGATTAAACGGGATTTCACGGTTCTAGTACAAGTTCATCTTTCTGTCTTCATCTCAAACGTTTTTGGCTGCCAGAGTCTTATGGTCAAGCGGTTCTGTTTGAAGCAAAATTCGAACTTAACCGTCCATATCAATAAGCTATTAAGAATAACATAAGGTTTATACAATAATCAGTAGCTGTTTGATTAAACTTCTGATCATTAATCCTATTGTGGTGACTGTCTAATTAAAAAAAGATTATTGCCACTGGTTGTAGTTGCTGAACAGACTACTAGAATTATTTATTATAGTTATATGTGCTAACTCTATAAGGATGTTGAGGTGTGACTTCTCTATACATAGTCGATTAATTGGGAATAAGTGTCAAAATTATCAGCTGTCCGAATTCAGTGAACTATTTCTCGAGTTGAAGAAAAAAGCCTGATTCTAAATTTCATCTGTCTGTGTTTTCAAAGCAAGGCTGTTATCCATAATTTGCCAATAGTACACACTGAGTGGCTGGGATTAGACGAGGGGTAAGTATTGGTTGATTACGACAAAAACACTCATGTAGTGAAGTTTCCACTCACACAGTGTGCTCAGGTTCTGTGAAAAAGCTTTCTGCACATTGGAGACATACTTCAGTTTGAACGCCTCAAGAATTCCTTTCAAAGCCTACTAGACCAAAATACTAAGTTATATTACTTTAATTTAACCCAGCAGGCGAACTGAGCGGAGCGAAAAGCATTCAGACGATAAAATGGCTGACTTCTCCTACACGTGTTGTTTGGAAGTTGTGAAAAAATAATGCCCTCGTATTTTAAAAAACATACTTTCTGGTGTGTTCTTTCATATGATATTGATGAATAAATAGTCAAAACATACGATCACCGTTTTTCTTTCATTCGAATGCGCATTTCTTTAACCATTTAACTCAGGGGGGGTGGGCAATTCAGATACAATTTTTTTTGCCCAACCCCCACTTTTGAAAATGAAAGTAGTTTTTATCGTTTAATTATTAGTTAACCCTTGGCTGCATTCAATGGTAGGTTAAACAGACAGATCTGTAATAAGCCCAAACAAGTCGAACTGAAAAAAATCTCTATTTTTATACTGTACCAATGACCCAGACATAGCTGGTGCTAACTCTTAAAAATGTAGGGCCAAACACAAATTTTGCCCCCCCAATCCCCAAAATTTGCATCTAAAACCAAAGAAAACATGTCCTGAATGGCCCTCCATACTTCACCTCTACTGCGCATGCACAGTGTCAAGGACGTCCCAAAATTGGCGCCATTTATCATTCTTTGTTTGGCCCTTCATCAGTTAACATCTGACTGATCTTTGTGCTTGTAAATCTCAGTTTAAATGATGCCAGACACATAAATATGAGAGAAATGGTGATTCTAAGGAGGATATAGAAGGAGGAGAGGAAAAATGAGTGACAGAAAATAATCAGGGCTGTAACTTAAAATTTTTTAATGAAATTATGTTAAGTTACCTATTTTCGAGGCAAGAGCCTGTTGTTGTCATTCTTGTTATCAAGTTACACTGCTTGTTCAGTGTTTTCCTCTCTCCCTTTCCTTTAAGTCCCCCCTTGCTATTCTCCCATGCCTTTGGCATATTTTCTGTAATATTATTACTAAAATTTCTTGGGAGTTTTAGCTGGATAACAGAATGAATTCTGTTCTTTTCCCCATGTTTACGTCTTCACTTATGGATGGTTAGGCGTAGTGTTCTGCATCTACCATCTGATGTTCTGCAGTTTCTTCCCTGGAAGTCTCTGTTTTGCATCAGATAGTGTATTATTGGTAACTGATTTCGGGCCAGGGTTATCAGTGCCTGGAGTCTTGTTTCTGGTGTTTTTACACTTCTTGTTTACATTGACAACAGCCCTCTGTGTGAGGGGGGATTTCTTGAAAATAATATCTTGATGTTAGTTTAATCATTACTAGATACATTATTATTGTTCGTAAGTGTTGCTTTAATTTTTTAAAATATTTTTAAAATTTTTGCCCACACTTAGGCTTGGGATCCATTGGGGCTCAACGTTACTTTTCAGAAACTTGGGCTTTTCTGAAAAAATATTTTTTCAAAATTTTTTTGATTTCAGTTATTTTTTCTATGTTAATGGATCATGTTATTATGTATTTTGATTGTCAGGGGTTGGTGCGAGTACTAGGACTTTGTTTTCTTTTCACATTGAAAGGATATTGTTCAATTGTAATAAGAGGAAATCTTCCTCTGACTTTCATAATCATTGTATAAATGTAGTCAGTGTACTCGCGCTAACTCCTGTTCAGTATGTGTTAATTTCGATGACAACATGGAAGCGTGTGTCACGGTATGTTAGTGGGGAAATGGCCATTCTGGTCCTTTCCCCGCAGGGTCACTCTAGTTTATCAATCTCTATTTCAGACGATCAAGAACAGGGTGATGTATCCGTGATGTCTTCCAAAGTGTGCCTCCGTCGTCAAAATTAACGAAGAGCTAGCGGAAACATGCTCATGAAAATACGTCAGTTGCCTAAGAGGCCCCTAGTAGGATCGACGGCCTTTGACGTCCGCTAGCTCGCCCAGTGTAGCGTCCATTCATCGAATGGTTCGGCAGCTGGATTCGTCCGTTGCGGTCCAGTTTTGGGTGATGCGAGCACTATAAATCAACCAAATGCACACACCAGTGACGGCGGATTAGAGGAGAGAACAGAGGAAGCCTTTTAGTCCGGTTCCTAGCTTGTCCAGGTCCATCCGGACTGCGAGCGAGAGAGGCCCCTCTCTCGTACAACAACATCTGGCCCCGGATGTTGTGGTACAAAATGTTTCCCATTCGGAGCATACGCCCGCCGCTCGGGACGCTCCGTTAGATAGACAGCCCGGAGAGACTGTCAATAAGGCTTCCTCATCCTCATGGTAGCGCACACGACCGCTCTTGGCTACGTGACCTCGGATATCCAGTCAACTTCGCCAATCAGAGAATCCTCGGCGACCAGGTCACGCCATCCGATAGCCAGGGACACGAGGCCTGGAGACTCCGGACGTTCGCATAAGAAAGTATGCGGGAGTCAACGTACACGGAGCTTCCAGCGGCAAAGCATCGTAAGACCGCTAATGCACAGGCCTCGTTGACGGACGTGCTATCCCAAATAGCACAACTTATCGCAGCATTCCCAGCAACGACAGAATCTCTGTCGCATCATGTAATATCCGACGACGCTGGGTCGGGACGCTCCGCGGAAGCATCAGGTACGGACGTCCGAAAATTTCATACGGTCTGACGGGATGCCGAAAGGGATTCGGAGGATTTCGAGCTTTCCCTTTCGGAACAACATAAGCTGCTGTATATGTCATCCGACTTTATCTTCTAGAGGTTCTTTCGTCGGACCAGGAATGCTGGGATGCCAGATAAGAAACTGATAGCGTCGGTGGACACAGAAATTTTTGGTTCGGTTCAGGGACATCGTCCCTCAGTTCCGACACAGTCCAATAATGTCACAGAACTTTCAATTTATTGAACGACGCTATATATATTTTTTATATGCTTGCTAGTTACAAGCATGTCTGGTTTCTTGTTCGCAAAATTACTGAGATGTCTTTCAAAAGTGTGCCTCTGTCGTCATAGTTAATGAAGAGCTAGCGGCAATTAGTGCTCATGGAATACGTCAATCGCCTAAGAGGGTCCCTAGTAGGATCGACGGAGTTGACATTCGCTAGCTCACCCGGTGTAGCGTCCATTCATCGAATGGTTCGGCAGTCGGGTTCGTCCGTTGCGGTCTAGGAAGGAGATTTGGGTGATGCGAGCACTATAATAGACTTTAGTACACACCCAGTGACGACGGATTAGAGGAGAGATCGGAGGAAGCCTGTTAGTCCGGTTCCTAGCTCGTCCAGGTCCGTCCGGGCTGCGAGCGAGAGAGGTCCCTCTCTCGTACAACAACATATGGGACCGGATGTTGTGGTACAGACATTTCGCAGTCGGGGCATATGTCCGCCGCTCGGGACGCTCCGTTATATAGACAGTCCGAGTGACTGTGGATAATGCTTCCTCATCCTCACAGCAGCGCACACGACCGCACATTGGCTACGTGACCTCGAGTATCCGGCCAGCTTTGTCATTCAGTGATTCCACGGCGAACAGGTCACGCCATCCGGTAGCCAAGGGACACTGAGGCCTGTACACTCCGGTCGCTCGCATAATAGAAGTATGCACGGGGGTAACGAACACGGAGCTTCCAGCGGCAAAGCATCGTAAGACCGCTTCTCCACAGGCCTCAGTGACGGATGTGCTATCCAAATAGCACAGCTTATCGCAGCATCCCAGCAAACGACAGATTCTCGGTCGGATCAGGAATAATCCGACGGCGCTGGGTCGGTGCGCGCTCCGCTGTTGCTTCAGGTACGGACGATCCGAACACTTCATAGGGTCCGACAAGATGGCGAAAGGGATTCGGACGATTTTGAGCTTTCCCTTTCGGAACAACAGAAGCTGCCATACTTTCTTCCGGCATTATCTTCCAGAGGTTGTTCCGTCGGACTACATTGCTGCGATGCTGAATAAGAGAGGGAACTCATACCTCCCCGCTGAGTACATAGCGCTTACCAGGCACTGATTATAAGAATGATTAATGGCGCCAATTTCGGGATGTCATTGACACTGCGCATGCGCAGTAGAGGTGAAGTATGGAGGGCCATTCAGGACATGTTTTCTTTGGTTTTAGATGCAAATTTTGGGGATTGGGGGGCAAAATTTGTGTTTGGCCCTACATTTTTAAGAGTTAGCACCAGCTATGTCTGGGTCATTGGTAAGTATAAAAAATATATAAATTACTATAAATTTTTTAACTTTTTTTGCATCAACTTAATTATTATAGCTCAGGTCGTGAGCTCTCGTTGGACCGAGCTCGTTCCATTTAAGCGTCTAGAGACATGTTTTTCCTGAAATAATTTTTAAAAAATAATTGAACCTGCCTAGGGATCGGGCAATCATTTTCTGAATTGAAAAAAAAAAAGCCTATATATGATTTCATTTTTACTTTTAACCGAAACTCAGGATTGGGGTAAAGTCGGCCTGTATGGCCACACCAAACTGTATTGGAGGACGTTTTGTTGGGGGGAGGGGGTGGGGGGGGGCAGGGGGGGGGGAACTTATCCTGCTGAATCCTTCGTGACATTCATTGATAGACCTTGAAATACTCTGCTTCTCTTAGCTACCAGAGATTTCTGAGTAAAAGTGCTCATCAATTTTACAGCCACAAACGCAAGATACCATAGGCTATATTTCCATAAAATAAAAGACGGGTGGAGTTAAGACTGTAGGCTTAATACTTTTCGTTCTCAGTTTGATGCGCTGAGGATTTACATGCACAGACCAGGTCTATTCTTGTGCAAGTGTTGATCTGTTCACATGCATTTACATCTCCACACACTTATTTCAAATTTTTTACTTTTGTCGATTTGAAAAGGGGGGTTGGGGGGGGGGGGGGAGGGTGGGGGGTTAAATTTTGTTCCTCTAAGTTCATGTAGCCTACTCTGTGTTTTCTTTGGAATTATGGTTATGGATTTAACCCTTGTTCTTGTGTAAAGTTAACTTTAATGTCACCGAACGTTCGATAAATAAGAACTTTTCAGTTCGACGCTGGGTCAAATGTCATTTTTCAGTCACGATATTTTTTATTTTTATTTCCGATTTCAATTGCATGTGAGATTGCTGGCTATACTGCCCCAGTCTGAGTATTTTCATTCTGATCACATGTTAGAGGTTGAATAATATCGCTTTTTTTAAAATCTTTTAAAGTTTTTTTTAAATTCTGACGAGACTTAACCGGCCCACAAACTCGCTCAAAAGCCGATTTCTGAAACCTACAAAATGATCAGAAATCTAGTTTACTTGCATTTCCCACGGCGTTTGCAAATGGGTGACAACGGCGTCTGTCGATGGAGGGAAGGGTGTCAGAAACAATATCCACGTGTCTTTTAATTTTAAGTTTTTATTTTCAAGTTTGTTTTATCTCCGGCGGCACTTCAAAAGAGTTACGGGAGCACATTGTTTTCTTGGTAATCGAGACTTCCAGTGTAAAAAAAAAAGTCACTAATCTTTTTCACCCTTGAACGCGGTATAGACACGGTGATTTATTCATTCATAATTACACCGTGTGACACGGTGTCTACCGGTGATTTTTTAAAAAACGACCGCCGCGTTGGGTGTTTGAGACGTAATACACTTGGCACGTACTGTACTTTACTCAGAGTGAACCATTTATGTCTTGTATTTATTTCATTTTTCTATGAATATTCATCCTTATTTAAGTTTGAATTCATACTGGGCAATCTAAATGCACTAACCAATCCATTTCCTAAATCAAATATTTAAAAACTGAGACTGAATAAAGAAAAACTTCAAAGCAACATCTTGGTTTTGTGGTTCTCATACTTTTTCTCCCCCAGGGTGTAGGAAGAAAAGTGGGAAGTTAATTTTTTATGGAAATGATTATGAAAGTTAAATCATGTAAATTTGCATGTTCTTGATCCAAAGTTTAAATTTTTGGGGCAAAAGAAAAAAAATGTCTTTCGAAATGAATAATAGGCAGACAAATTCAGCATTTCCACTATTCAGAATGGCTTGTATTCCTAAAAGGATAATTAGTCAAGACAGTCATGTACTTTGTGGCCTTGTTCAGTGTTCACTTTTAAGGACTACTTTGAAATTGAGGACATTTTATTGCATTGGTACATTGAGATAATCACCTTATGCAGTCAAGCCAGAAAATAAGCAGCCTGTCATCTGCAAAATGAGATCCCCAGAGGGGGAATTTTACCCTCTGTGAACCTCAATCTGAATCAAGGTCTCAAACCTAAACAGAAAGAAGTACCCAGAGGATACATTGGCCCACTGTATAGGATAGCATTAGCACTTTCACCCTCTGGGGACCTCATTCTGCAAATGACAGATTGCTTATATTTGTATACTAATAACCAATGGCCCAGACTAGCTGATGCAAACTCGATATTATCAAGGGCCAAACACAAATTTTGAACCCCCCAATCCCCAAAATTTGCATACAGAACCAAAAATTAAAAGTCCTATCTGGCCCTCCATACTTTTTGCATCTGCGCATGCACAGTGATCAGGAAGAGACCGGAATTGGCGCAAACTTCATTGTTTGGCCCTAAAGTCAGCAACAATGAATTGATATCTGTGGTTTTAACCCTTTACCTAACGAATCGATCGCATCCGCCCGCATAATTTGCAAATTAAGAAGTTGAAAAAATTATATTTTTCAAAATATTTCAACAAAACCATATCATGTGACCCCTCATTGGAACGAGTTCATCATTATGGTTTTGTTGAAATTTTTGGAAAAATTTTAAAAAATAGTAATTAAAATAATAAATTTTGATATTCTCGACGTTGGGTAAAGGGTTAAATCTCCTTTTTTGAGGATGCCAGACACAAATCATTGATAAAAATGGTGGATCCAAGGCTATAAATGGATGATGGAAGTGAACAACGGTGGTTGGAAACGTTCAGGGCTGTAACTTTATAATAATTATAAAAATTATTTCATGTTTCCCAGTTTCGGGACATACGCCGCCTGACGTCATCATTCTTGCTAATGATTTGTCCACTGTTTGTCAAGTGTTCCTTCCCTATCCCTTCTTGAATCCTTCCTGTTAAACTCCTACAGTGGTGTGATCACAAAAGTGGAAGAGGGCTATCGACTGCGTTGCAACGCAATCGAGATCGACATGATGAGGTTTCTGAGACTTACAACAATTAAAGCACGATCGAATCGATGCAGATTCCTGATTAAGTCTTCAAGTTTGAACGCGATAATCAACACAATCGCGATTTTACAATTGCCACAATCAACATACATATACATGTACGCTCGCATTTTCTCTATAAATGGAAAACTGCACAAATTACAGAATCAGTATGGGTATATGCCAATTTGGGCAATTCGAAGGCAAATTGTGTTTTGAGAAACAGAAATCAGGTCCCGCGATACCTATTTTGCGACACTCCGTCCTTACTTTGTTTACATGTGGAGTGATAAAAATTAAAAGAAAACAAATTAAAGTGATATTTTGAAAACAAAATTGAAACGAAGAAATGACTGTGTGACGTGTGTGGAAGAATGAAAATGGAAAGAAGAAATGGAAACCAAAAGTCGAAATGCATGCCTATGTGGACAGGTGACACATGTTGACATGGTGGTTAAATGTCGATTCGACCCTCGACATTTTCGGCCGATTAATTTCTGACGCAATATGACAATTATAGAACACCCGTATAATATGATTCCAAGCAGTTAATCACTTCTGTTGGGCAGCTGCTAATGAGCCGCAGTGCCCTTGACAATCGTGTTATTGTTATATTAACACCTCAAATGGGAAGAAAAAGGTGCACATTTTTTTTTTTTTTTTTGAAGTCTCGTTTAGTGACATTGACAATTTATGCTTCATTTGAAGTTTGTTGATGGTGATCCCAGTCCTCAACATGGACTATCAACAAACTTTAAATGTAGCATAGATTGTCAAGTGGCGGGAGGGGTTGAAGGGCTGCTGAACTGACAAAACTTGCCGGGGTCTCATCTAAACTAAATCCAATAGAAATTCTGTTTGCAATTTCCCCATCTGACATTTCTCTTTGCAGATAATCCTCATAGGACATTTCTCCACAGGCCTCATCATGAATTCAGGGAATGAATTCCCTGACACATTTATGAATGTAATTTCATGTGTTCCCGTGTGGATAATAAAATTACTCACAAAATCATCGTAGGGAGTGTTTGTTTTATTTATTCTATCCCTCTCAAAAACAGATAAAACCTGAAGCCAAGTTGATCAACATTTCCACCAACTGTCATTGTGAACTTGTAGTACTCACGAAAAATATAACTTTTTGGTTTGGAGGAAAGAGCAGAAAGGACATGATAGTAAAGGATTCTCAAAAAACTTACCCTAAGTATTTACATGGAGGCCTTTGCAACTCTATGTACACCCTATGCGTACCTGCCCCACCCCACACCCTGACTACATGCACCTACTTTCAACAAACGGGGATTTCCTAAAACATTAGTTGGGCATGCTCATGTACCGTTAAGCTTGAATGATTCGATACAGGTGTGTGTGGTTGGGGGGGGGGGGGGGGGGGTGATCAGGTGCAGTCAGTTACTGTTCGGCATGGCCATTTTGGACATGAGTGAATAGATATTCTGATTGTAATTATTTTGTGCGGTGGGTACATAAAAGGCATTGTCAAGTGATCAAAGTCACAACAATTAATTTTCTTTTCTTTTTTTCACAATGCACCCCCCCCCCCCCCCCACCCCCCACTCACCCCAAAAAAAAAGACTCCAAAAAATTTGTCTTGATTCTCAGGCACATCCAGTCGATATGACATGGCCATTAGGCTACTAAATACCCAGAATCGGAAACAAATTCTCCCCATCTCAGTTTGATCCTGGCATCTATCATGTTGAGTGCCCGGGTTAATTTGAAAAAAAATGATAAATTATATCACCCCTCCCCCAAACAAATGCTCCTTAGAGGTGGGGGAGCAGTAATGTTACTAATGTACATGTTTACGTTTGAGGCGACTTGGTGTAGTTTCTTTTAGAAATGTTTTTGCAAAATACAAATTGGGGATGGGGGGGGGGGGGGGGGGGCAATGACACCTGAAGGTTGGAAGATTTAGTGACTAATCTAAGGGGAGGGGGCTGCACTGTACTTCACATTACTCTTTTAAATGATGTAGACTTCGACACTTATTAGTGATTGTATCATGGATTCAAGGGTGGCATGTATTTGAACCACAATTTGAAGACCATGGACTAAAGAAACAAATAATCAACCTTAGAGGTGGCTCAAAACTGTTGAATGGATCAACCCACTTGGACCACCGACCTATCGAAAATGAAATTAAAACAGTCAATTTCAAGTACCACATAACTCAAGCCACTGATATTTTTTATTGCCTGCTCCCAACAAACATTGTTGACACTTCTGAATCCAAGGTGTGAAATGAATGCACTACTTTGAACATCGGGAGGCTTATAGAATTATCGGTAGCTGTTTGATTCTGTTCCTGGAAACTAATCCCATTGTGGCGACTGTCTCTTTAAAAGCTTATTGACACTGGTTTTAATTACCGAAAAAAACACTGTTATTAATAGTCATCTGTGCAAACTCGATAGACATACTGACATGCGACTTATATGTATCCAGTCATTTTTCTTGGGGTGAGTGTCAAAATTGTCAGCTGTCTGAATTCTATGAATTGTCTCTTGAGTTCCCCCAAAAAATTAAAAAAATAAATAACAAAGAACTCGTTCTGGATTCCACCTGTCTGCGTTATCATAACAAGGCTGTTCTCTATCATATCCATCCTGAGATTAAAGGAACCATTTATCAACCGAAGAAAGGGTACCAAGAAAAAAGGAGTTCTAAGATATATCGCCAAGATTTTCTCTTTTTTTTTCAGTCAGTTCGACAGTCAGGCAATGGAGAGTACATGATAATCCTCATCGGACATTTCTCCACAGGCCTCATCATGAATTCAGGGAAGGAATACCTTGTCACATTTATGAATGTAGTCTCACATACTCCTGTTACATGAACTTTTCTGCATAGTTTCACAGTATTTAATTGAGTTATACCGAGTTGAATTTCCACTCGGTGGGTGTTTCCAAATGCACCCACTATCCACGTACTGAGTTTGAGCTTGCATTCAGTTACTGAACAACTGCAGACAAAATTTGGATTGTCCATAGTATAAGACTAGTTTTAATTGAATATAAAGCGATGGGTCGAGTTGTATTTGGAACGAAAATTACAGTGCACCCTGTTATAAAAATTCTAAAACGCAAACACGTGTTTGAATGTTGTGGAAATCTTTGTCCCTGTGGACTAACATGCTTCCTGCAGTATTCTTTCAAACGTTATTGATGAATAAATAGCTAAAATACACACCCATTGCTTTTATTTGTCACTCCAACAGGCTTTGCTTTATGAAATTTGTTCAGTAATATATGCATGCAAATGATTCACCCAAAACAACCGCCTCGCTGATGAGTGAACGTCCAACCACCAAAGCGACTTTTCAGTGGATTTTTTTTTGCTGCAACTCCATGGATAAACAGCCTAATTTTCCAGTACAACTGAACACCAGAACTACACGCCTGATTGGCATTGTTGTTTTTATTTATTTATTCATTTTACTTATTTAAAAAATTAAATTTATTACTTTGATCAATGCCAAGCATTCAAACTTCCCAGACTGACCAGCGATTTGGGGGGGGGGGGGGGCATTAGTGGGACGGGCAGGTTATTGGAAGGGTGGGGGGAGGTACCACTTGTTCTGATACTCTATTTTGCATGATCACACTTCCTGTTGGCTTTGAAGCATTTTAATCAACATTTTAATGTTTATTATTGAATCCTTGAAAAGATAATTAATGGCCATGTCAGTAAGGTGGGGAGGGCTGCAGTTTATGTGTGCTTATAGCGCTTATAGGCCTCATTACTAGTGCAGGCTTATTACACACTTGCAATTGACAACTATAACTTCTTTTTCTGAGAACTAAGTTATTGGTCTGTATGATTTCGTTTTCACTTTTAATTTTATTTTGTGTCATGCCTATTAAAATATCAATAGCTTAACTTTTTGGAAATTTTCTCGACTAATATTGAGTGGCATGCTACTTTTTTATCTATATTCCTTAATGAGGCCTAACTCTCAAATGTGAATACACAGTTGGTACAAACGTTTGTGTTTTGGAGGGGTGGGGGTGGTGTATGGTCCCTGGAAAATGAGTCATCAGCGGTCACAGATCTAGCCAGTGACATAGTGTTGAATGTGTCCCAATACAGCTCCAGCAGGTATGCGGTTAGATGATCAAAAATGGGGGTGTATCACCGATCTACATGGATATTATTCATTTTGTTCCATCAATTTCCTAATATCTCTGTGACCCCTCACTACAGGGTGTAACCCACAAAATGGTTCTTCCCAGGCAGTCATGGAACGCTTAATTTTTATTACTTCATTTTGAACACCAGACATGGTTCACCTGCTGCGCTTTAAACAGGATTACGTTCAGATGCATATTAGATGAAACTTGTGTTTCGCTTTTTAACCCAATAATGAGCGGGGTTTCATAATTTGAAGGTTAAATTAAATTACTGGTTGTACCCAGTATGGTTCATGAAATGATAATGTGGTCGAGTTTCTTGTGCTTTTTGGGTCCAAATTAGCCTGGCTCCGAATTAGTCGAGGCCCGAACTCGCAAAGTGTGTTCAGATGAGGGGACGAACGTCACATTTTGCAATGGACTTAGGAAATATAATATATTCAAATTCAAATTGTTCCGAGATAAATTTCACTTGGTAATCCGTGGAATTGAATCAGAAAGAAATTTTGGCTTCACAAACAAATTTGTAAGTTCGTTGGGAATACGTAAATGATTTTTTAGCAACATTTAATTGTTCATTTTTTCCATAACGCCATGAAAAAATCCACGTTCACAGGACTGCACGATTATCACTAGGCCTATCGTTTAACTTCATTAAACCTGTAGCTGAAACTTTCACAAGAACGGTCATGTACAGTACAAGTCAGCCGACCAATAATTTCACGCAAATCGCAATCCCGTTGTTTTAATCAATGAACTCGCAGTTTGTGCAGTATCGATTCCGCTGCTATTTCGGCTTGATTAACTTGACGCATTATCAATTAAATCGTGATTACGGTTTCCATTGTGCTTCATTTTAATCGATGCGGAAATTAAATTTCTTCCACTTTTGTGATCACACCACTGTAAGCTTTTGGGCTATTTTTATTGAAATTTTGTATTAAATTTCTTGGGAGTTTAACATGTATTACCGAATGGTTATTCTGCTTATCCCCATGGTCACATCCTCACCCTAGGGGTGTTAGGTCGTTTTGGTCTTGCATCTTCTATCCAATGTATCGTTTTTTTCTTCGTATGAAGCTTTACATCAGGTAGCATTAAAATCTGTTACTGACTTTGGGCCTTTTTGTGTGCCTGATGTCCCCGTTTTTTTTTCCTTTCACGTTGTTTACATTGGCAACGTCTTCAAACATATGTAGTATTTGGTATTATATTACTGTTGGATTATTGTAGGATACATTGATTATGATTCCAGTAGTGTAGCTCCAAAAATTTGGATTTTGTCCACACTTAGGCTCTGTCGGGATGCTCTTGGGCTCATCATGTTCCTTTTGGGAACTTAGGCTTTTTCAAAAAAAATTTGAATTTAATTTTTCGAATTTGGTTTTGATTGCAATTATTCATGTATCTTTATCACATATTTTATTGTGGAGTTTGTAGGCATGCTATTGACTTTTTTTTTTGATTGAATCATGAAAGCTTACTGCTCTGAATGCAAGGCGAGGAGGTTTTCCTCGGATTTACATTTTTGTTGCCATGCCTGTAGTCGATGCACTCTCTCCTATGGATTCTTGTCCTACTTGTGCACATTGGGATGACAGACGTTGGAGACAGGTGTCACTGTGCGTTGTTGGTGGTGAGGTTCCTATACTGGAACTCTCACTGCAGGATAATTCAAGTTTTTCACTTTCTATTTACAGAGGAACAAGAAAGTGGTGATGGTATTGTGACATCCATCCAAAGTGTGCTACCGTTGCCACGCTCTAATGAGCAAAATAGAGCTAGCTGCAAGGTGCTCATGAATATAGCAAGGGATAAGGCCTCTAGTTAGTGTTCTTAATCCCTTGCAAGCAGCTAGCTCGACCAGTGAAGCGGTTACTCAATCCGTGGGAGCTGTGACACCGGGTATGTCCATTGCGGTCAAAGGATTTGGGTAGAGCGAGCACCTCAAAATCAAAAGCTCACCCAGTGACGACGGAAATAGGGAGGAAGTCAGCATGTTTCTTTTAGGGATGTGCGGCAAGCTCTAACAAGGCCAAATGTTGTTTCGAGAAACTTGCACCAGCCGGAGCATACCTCCACACTGTCGCTCGGTACACTCCGTCTAGTCTGCAGCCGGCCTCGGCTACAGTCATGGCTTCCTTCGCTATGTTACAAAAGCACACACGACTGCACGCTAGCTACCCGACTTTGGATATCCAGCCAGCTGCACTAAGATGGAGCCAGTCTTCGCCCGTGAAGTTGCACCATCCAGTAGCTAGCGATCCAAGGCTTTGATCATTGGGACGTTCGGAGAAGAGATCCATCTCTGGATCTTCATCCCAGGAGCAGCAAGCGGTGAAAATACAGTAGACTGCTGCTCCTCAAGCCTTGGTAATGGACTTGCTGTCGCAGTTTGCGAAGCTAATCGCAGCATCCCAGCAAGTGCAAGAGCAGACTCCGGTGGTGATCTGTCGGATGGTGGTGGGTCGGTCCAGCCATCTGCACACGCAGCTGTGACTAATAGAGAGAAACTTCTGTCGTCTCTGGAAGCAGATTTTGTGTGAAGGAAAAGGATGCTCTTTCCTTCCCGAAACGGTCTCGACAGGTGTCTGAGGCCTTCGGCCATGTTAACGACGCCATATTCAACCACTCTAATGCTAAGAGGAAGGTGGTTTCTTAACGACCTCTTCAATAAATATACCGTTCCTTGGACTATGTTCATTTAAAACGGTTGAGATGTCCAGAGAGCTCCTCTGCATTTAGATGAGCAGGCCAGGGATGTAGATATGACCCCACCTTCATCATTCAGCATATGCTGAGAAGTGATAGAATGTGCTATTTCATCCAATAGAGCGAATCTGGACGCGATGTCCTACACAGGTCACCTCACCAGAGCTATGGCACAAAGTCTTAATGGGAAGGAATTTGAGGACGTTTGTTCCTCGAGTTCTTTCCAGGGCAGTCATGTATGCCACGTACAACTCTGCCCTGACAGTGGCAAATTGGGAGTTAATCAGACATGATGCTGCCCTTGCGTCATCATCACTTACAGATGACAAGGTGAAAGGCTCTCTCCGAGTCACTCCGGTCTCCGGATATACTCTATTTGACGACGAGCTTTCGTTAGTTTATGAACAGGCTACAAGAAAGCTTCCAGTACACTGCTACTGAAGTCTATGTCTCAACAACAGGCTTCAGCAAACCGGGGTAAGCTAATCAACTAAGGGAACTCCTCGCGAGGGTACAATAAACCCTCTTATACTTACTCCGGAAGTTGTCAGTATAGCAACTCGGGTAAAGAGGCGCAGGGGGCACGGTGGCGTCGCCGTAACTGTTTCTCTTCAGATCACCGAAGTTAAGCAACATTGAGTGTGGTTAGTAGTTGGATGGGTAACCATTTCCGCCACTGATTCGCTCTCCCACGTTGTGTCCTTGGGCAAGGCACTTAACCCCGATTGCCTATATGGGGGCACGATGATGCTGTGTACTAAGGTGTACTGCACGTCGAAGGTGTGCATGTCTTCAACCAATCTAACCCTGCCTGTGCCATGGTGCAGAGTTCAGAGTTACGATGTTGGAGAGCTGACAGCCGCTCGCCGTTGCTCAGTGGTTCTCTCCGGGTACTCAGGCTTCCTCCACCCGTAAAACTGTCACCGACATTATATGACCCTGGCTGTTAATGTGTCATTAAACCCTAAGAAAAAAAAGAAAAAAAAAAAAGAAAGGGGCGCAGGTCTGATCCAGACTATAGGTCAGATGCCCCGAATCCAATGGGACGAGTCATACAGGTGATGAATAAGACCTCTGTTGCTTACCAGTTGACAGAAGGTTATCAAAATTTGCGAGAAAGTGGATTAAGTCACGGATGATTAGTGGGTAAAAGTGTTGTCTTGAAAGGCCTACGGCTATGATTCCGAACAAAACCCCCACTTACAGGATGTCCGCATTGGACAAATCTTCTTTCGGATCCTTTCAAAAGTCGCTCCTAGTGGAGTTACAGGCTCTCTTATTGAAAGAAGCAATAGAGGTCATCGAGAATAGACTTCTGTTGCTTTCCACTTAGCGGAAAGTTATCAACCTCAAAAAAGTGGATGAAAATTGCAGAAGATCCGTGGATGAGATTGTAGTCTCGGCAGGCCTGTGGCTATCAGTCCGAGCAAAGCTCCACTTCAAGAAGTATGTGTTGGACAAATCTTCAGGTGGATTCTTCCAAGAGAGTCTCTCCTTGCAGAGATACAGGCTCTCCTATTGAAGAAAAGCAATAGAGGTCGTTGAAATATTCTCTGGGTTTTTTCACATCACCTGTTTCTCATCCTCAAGCCAGACGGATAGTGCATAGATAGGCTAAGACAGCTATCTTGTTTGGAATAGAGCCGTTAGAGGGAATAGGTACGTCTTTTCCCTCTCAGTGTTGTTTTCCTTGGCCTCAATACATTTAATGTCATAATGGACGCCACAGTGGCCTTCTGTACTGTTAAAGCAGTCTTTTCTTAGCGGCTAAAGTGTTGTAAGACTCCATTTAGTGAGCTCTCAAAGGCCACAAGTGACACAGATATTTCTTCATGTAGACGAAGACTCCAAACTGCATAGCTACCTTGAGATTACTGTCTCTTTGGGAATTACAGCCATTTGAATAGCAACTCGTCATTCCCCATCTTGTGCGATGATGGTTGTAAGTCTCCATTAGTGAGCTTTCAAGGTCGCTAGTTACACCAAGATATCTGTCTTCTTGGAGAGGAAGACTTATTGCTACGTTAGCTAGGCTCTGACCACTTTCTTTTGGGAATAAAACCGATCAAGGTACAGTGCTTTTCGGTTTGTTTTCCTAGGTGTCATAGACTTGAGTCTTATTGTTTACACCATAGTAGCCAAGCTAAAATCATGAGTGAGATTTTTTCAGTAATTATGCAGTGACATAACTGAATTTATTATCTCTTGGGACTGCTGTCCCTTTGGGAATTTAGGGCTGTTAAAATAGCAGCTCTACATTCCTTACCATGCATGACGATAGTTATAAGTCTCCGTTTAGTGAGCCTTTAAGGTCGCAACTTACACCGATATATCTGTCTTCACAGAGATGAAGATTTAAAAGGCTAGCGTTGTAAGTCTCCTTAGTGAGCTTCTAAGGCCACAGTTATCAGCCTTTTATTGCCTTCATGTTTTGGAAGACCTTTTGCTGCTTCAGCTAGGCTGAGTTTGTTGTCTTATAGTACATGATACCGTATGTTAGAGGAGGTTATTCTCTTCCTACCTGTATGGTTTGGTATTAGTTATATGAGGCGATAACCTCTATTGATGACTCCATATTTACCTAGAGTGATTATGTCAATACGGTGTATTTGTTCATCACATCCCTATCCATCCTGAGTGGCATTATGGAGTCGGTTAGACGTGAGGTAGCCCTGCGGTTCCTATACTGTTTGATGACTAACACAAGGGTGAATCAAGTAATGCGGGTGAGGGGGGGGTCGATATGAATTTTTCATTCAGAGTGGTCTGGCCTTTTCTTATGACATATGAGTTTATTACTCAATTAACTGCATATTAACATTGTATTATTCATTCAGTTTCCAGGTTACACTTGTATCACTTGGTCATACTGTGGATACAGACTGTATTCAGATGAGTACATGCAGGATTTCATTGCTGGTGTGAAATTGTCAGCCGCATTATTGTACACATTATTATACGCCCGGCATTTTTGATGGGACATACTATGTTATGGCATTGTCTGTCTCTCTGTCTGTCTGTAAACATTTTTTGTGTCGCCTACTCCTCCAAAGGTTTACATGTTATATTGTTCAAACTTCACAAACATGTTGATCAGTAATAGCCATTGTGCATGTGACAAGAGCAGGTAACTCCATTTTGTATTTCCAGAGTTATGCCCCCTTTTAGTACTTAAAACTTCACAGTATTGTGTCACCTACTCCTTCAACATTTTACATGCTATATTGTTCAAACTTTGCACACATGGTGATCACCAATTGCCGTTGTGCATGTGACAAGCAGGTAACTCCATTTTGTATTTCCAGAGTTATGCCCCTTTTAGTACTTAAAACATTACAGTATTGTGTCGCCTTCTCCTTCAACATTTTACATGCTATATTGTTCAAACTTTGCGGGGGGGGGGGGGGGGGGAGGGGGGGGGGGCAGACATAGTCGAGTCAACAAAAATTTCAAACTTTACCCCAGAGAAACTTGTGCATGTTCCAATTTTGACGGGCATATGTTGCTCCGCTAGGCAGTGCTCTTGTGTAAATTCTTGCTCTGCTTATAGAGCTCATGAGAATTTTGGAGCTATTTGGATCAGTTATGGAACAGCCAACAGGCCGTCTATGCATATGTTCTCCATTTTTGGCATCATTATTCGGAGTAGTATATTCTTTCTCCGAACAATCAATGGTGGTTACGGACCTAGGAAAAAATTATTTCTGGGACGGTCTGTGACAAGTCTGTTAATCAGAGCTCATTCCCTGTTCTAAATCCAGATTTCTTGAAGATGCAGTACACATTCTCATATATTCGAACAGTTCATTGGAGTGTTATTATTGGAATCAATTGTACACATGATTGGGGTCACCTGCAGGTTGCCGTAGAAGCGCGTTCGCTCTTCAGATACTTTTTAATTGGTATTAAATTGGACAAGTGTATGGTCTTGCACTTTATATCACCGGTTTTCATCCTATATACGTATTCCGACTCCGGTATACTTCAGAAGTGTGCTCTGTTAATTACCGGGATCGCCACAATTGCCTTAGCTTCTGAAGTGGCATTAAGCACCAATAATTAATTATAATTAATGACAGGGTGCTTGATGGGTGAATATATTTTGATTATTTAGTATCGCGTTCACTGGGGGCTCGGTGGCTCAGAGGTTCAGGCTGCAAGCCGAGAGGTCCTCAGTTCGAATCCCATCTGCGGCAACCACATTGTGTCCTTGGGCAAGACACTTCACCCACATTGCCCACGTGGGGGCACGGTGGCATTGTGTACTAAGGCATACTGCACGTTGATGGTGCACCTGTCTTCAACCAATGCTAACCCTGCTTGTGTGGAGTTGGTATGTTGGGGAGCTGACAGTTGCTTGCCCTTGCTCGTTTGTTCTCTCCGGGTCTCCGGCTTCCTCCACCCATAAAACTGTCATGGTCATGATTAGCCATTGTGCAGAAATATGTGACCTTAAACACCAATAAATAAATAAATAAATCACGTTCACTGATTCCAGAGTGCTCCCCTCTTTGTTTTGAAGAATATTCCTTCAGAAAAGGAGGTGGGGGTGGGATTTTTAGCTGCGACTAGCAGCTCTATAAGTGACAATGTCGGTCTGTCTGTCTGTCTGTCGGTCGGTCGGTCGGTCGGTCGGTCTGTCTGTGACCAACGAGTTTCAAAACTCAATAACTTTTGAAATACTTGATGGAATGACATATATTTGGCATGTAAGTGTATCTTATTGATGTCTAGCCACTGTTCAATGCATGTGTTGTTCCAAATATTTTTCTTGGAGTTATGGCCCTTGATGAACTTAGAATGTCGGTCGGTCTGTCTGTGACCAACGAGTTTCAAAACTCAATAATTTTTGAAATACTTGATGGAATGACTTTATATTTGACATGTAAGTGTATCTTATTGATGTCTAGCCAGTGATCAATGCATGTGTTGTTCCAAATATTTTTCTTGGAGTTATGGCCTTGATGAACGTAGAATTTTGTGAAATTGCACCATCCGTCGCAGCTACGGCATCTATGTTGCGATTTTTCTTAATCTCCACCTTGATAAATGTGTAACTATGAGTGAAGCTGTTTTGTCTGTAGATTATTATTGATCCTTGATACAGCTTGTTTATTATTTATATATGGCGATTGTTTATGGGGGTTAGTCTCTCACCCTCAAATACACCAACATAATTTAAGGGACTCAGTCCGGTCTAACCTAAATTAGGGGCTTGTTACACCCATTTAGCATAATCTTTCATGCTAAGATTACTGAATTACTTGGATATGGCTCCTTATTTATGATATGTCTTCTCTACTATTGTATGAGAGACATACATGTAATTCCTTTTAAATTTAATTTCTTTTCACCTTGGAATGCTGGCCTAGGAGCTATATTTGGTCTGCTAATCTTTAAGTCCTAGGCCCTCCACCTTTTTACGATTCAGCTAGTCTGGGCCATTGGTTATTAGTATAAAAATATAAATTTAAAGTAATTTGTATATTTTTTATACTTACCAATGGCCCTGATGTGGATGGCCCTCCCATGAGTGAGTTATTATTAGTACACTCATCTACAAAGAATGATGTTAGTGCCAATTCCGGTCTGTTCCTAACCACTGTGCATGCACAGATAGGACTTTTAATTTTCGGTTTTGTATGCAAATTTTGGGGATTGGGGGGTTCAAAATTTGTGTTTGGCCCTTGATAATATCGAGTTTGCACCAGCTAGTCTGGGCCATTGGTAAGTATAAAAAATATACAAATTACTTTAAATTTATCATTTTTAGGTTTGTAAGTAGTTGTCTTGACATGTGAATTGCAGGTCTGCAATAAGCAGAAAAATGAATTTAAATGCCATTGATATGGAAGAGATAATTGATGCTTTTTCTTCTCTTTTGAAAAAGTGCGTCATGTATTTTGAACACATGTTACAGTCTGAAAAATGAATAGCGAATGCTATCAAATACACTTCATTATCTGGTCATCTATATTATAGGAGGAGAGAACAAAAGTAGATGAATTACGAGGGACACCCATGTCTGTTGGAAGTTTGGAAGAGATAATTGATGATAATCATGCAATAGTTTCCACATCAGTGGGAAGTGAACATTATGTCAGTATTTTATCATTTGTTGATAAAGATCAGTTGGAACCTGGGTGTTCGGTACTTCTTAATCATAAGGTGAGACAACTATTATTAAAGTAGAGCTTCAGCTGTACATTTGTCATGATTGTGAATTCAACAACTTTGAAGTAAGATGAGTTAGACTTTCTTGAATTTTTGTGAATAGACCTGAAAGGTAATGACTGGCCTGTTAGGCCAGAAATAAACTGCCGGTGTTTATGGTAACCCAACTGATCCTAAAAAATCCTGCAGACCCTAAAAACTTTATTGAGATAAGACAATTTGTATCAAGTGTGTATTTTTTGTAAATATGTTCAAAAATTCAAAATGCAAAAATTTAAAAATCTTTTTTCTAAGAAATAAGGCACATGCTGAGTAATATTTTAAAATATTTAATGAAATAAAAAAAAAATCCTGCCCACTGACCCAAGTTTATTCGCCCAGGTTGGGGGCGCGGTGGCTCATTTGGTAGAGGTGCAGGCTGCAAGCCGAGAGGTTCTCTGTTCGAATCTCACCTGCGGCAACCGTGTTGTGTCCTTGGGCAAGACACTTCACCCCGATTGCCTACATGGGGCATGATGACGCTGTGTACTGAGGCGTACTGCACGTCGATGGTGCGCATGTCTTCAACTAATCTAACCCTGCCTGTGCTGCGGTGCAGAGTTCAGAGTTACGATGTTGGACAGCTGCTCGTCGTTGCTCGGTGGTTCTCTCCGGGTACTCCGGCTTCCTCCACCCATAAAACTGTCACGGTCACGATTAGCCATTGTGCATAAGTATGTGACCTTAAACACCAATAAATAAATAAATAAATAATTCACCCAGGTTACTCTAAGAACTGGTATTAGTACTTTTTGTGACCTTAGATAAAAGATCAGTGCTCTCTGTAAATTTTCTTTTTCATTTGCAGGAGTGTAATGCCAATAACATATCATTTTTTTTCATTCTTTCTTCAACTTTTTGGTTTATAATCTGGAAAATCATTATTTTATCAGATTAATTAGACTTTTCTAATCAAACTTGCCTCTAAAGTGATTAAAACATTACATCTTTGTTGTCCTGAAATATCCAGAAATTCTTTTTCATGTTGACCACAAAAAACATTTAAATTTAAATTTTCTTGGAACATGAAATATTTCTGATAGCAAGAATGAAGGCCTCACTGAAGAGAACAACTCTTCACTTTGTTGTACGGTATTTGTGGGCCTGGATTATTCTTTCACTTTATGTGCATCATTATACAGTGGAATCCACTTTATTGTATATTTTTTAATTGAATTTAATTGATCAATATATCTTACAAACACCAAATCATTTACCATAATACCATCAGTACAAATTTGACCTGTTGATTGCATGTAGGTTATAGAGTAAACCTGTTATTTGAATAAAAAAGCTTGCAATCTTTTGAAATAATCTGAAACCCACTGAATTCCCAACATTTCTAAACACTGTTTGGCCACAACACATCCAATAGAGGCATTTAATCTATTTTTTCTTGTTTGTCAGAGCTCATTGAGCTTCGTCAAACAAGTTATAATAAAATAAATGCTCATTTTACAGCTAGAAAATAGGAAAATGACCTATTTCTTGTTAACTGTACACTTAATTGAATATTTTTTTCTAGGAAAGAGGCTTTGCTAATTACAGGGTTCAACCGTACCTCCACTTCAAAGGCTTGATTACATTATCATCACCATCCCCAGGGGATCCCCAGGAAGTGTGGCAGTGCTTGTTTACTGCAGTAAACAATGTCTGCTTTACAGGTAAAGTAGAACCCAGAACCAACACCTGGGGAGGAAGTCCTCTAAAGTGGGCAGCATAAGTATAAATTTTTGACGAAACTTGGCTTCATACCTATATGCAGTCATGAGATGGCCAAAGATGCTGAAAGTGACCTTAAGCACCAATAAATAAATAATAAGTTGTTATCAACCTGTACATCCATCCATACCTTCAAACTTCTCAAACATTACAACCAAAATTGATCAAATAAACAGAATTTTTTTATTTGCAGTTTTGAAGTGACATTCCTACTTGACCTATAGAAATTTTCTGGCATTGTTCCAAAGACATGCTCCCCCCCCCCCCCACCCCATGTGAACCCTAGGAAGTGAAGCAGTGCTTGTTTACTGCTAATAAATAAGCTCTGCTTACTGGTAAAATAGGTCCCAGTCACCAATGCTTGGGGTGGGAGTCCTCTAAAATGGGTAACATGGGTAAAAACGATTGACTAAACTTGGTTTTATCTCCTTTTTGTGGTCACAATTAGCCATTGTGCAAAAATATGTGACTTTAAACATCAGTAAAAAAAATAAAGACATGCTCAATAGCAGCCATCTTGTGTTTAAAAATATTTTAGTCAATTATGTCAATTCTATTCGCATTCATTGATATCTCTTCCTTAATGGGTTAAGAAGTGGTAAAAAAAATACAGACCCAAAACACATCTTTCAAATGAGTATGCCCTTCCACTTGGGGCCTATTCTTGTTTTGTTTTTCTTTTTTTGCTTTGACAGAGACATCCTTCATTGCACAAATATACAACCAACAGTCACCATTTCAGAAGTTTTTCAAAAGAAGCACGATGAAAATGAAATGTGCATTTCGCACAACACTTTAGCAGTTGAATTAAGTTTATATGTGTTGTCTCTCAAACTCTTTACTACATTTGCTGACTTTTTTCAGGGAGGTGGAGCAGTGCTTGTTTTCTTTGATCAACAAATTCAGCTTTATTTTTATAATTGCCTAGGCTCAGGTGTGTGATTTTTTTCTGATTTCAGTTTTTTTCTTGCCCAACTACAAATATTTTTATACTGTACTAATGACCCAGAATTAGCTGGTGCTAACTCCTTAAATTTTGCCCCCCAATCCCCAAAATTTGCATCAAAATCTGAAAATTCAATGTCCTATGTGGTCTTCCATACTTTTTATCCACTGCGCATGCGCATTGTCAAGGAGGACTCGAAATTGGCGCCAAATGTCATTCTTTGTTTGGCCCTAAAATCAGTAACACCTCACTGATATTTGTGCTTGTAAATCTCAGTTTAAATGATGCCAGACACATAATTATGAAAGAAATGGTGGATCTAAGGAGGAAATAGAAGGATGAGAGGAAGAAACAGTGGCAGGATGTGTTCAGGGCTGTAACTTATAATTTTTTTACAAAATTATTTCATGT
Organism: Pictodentalium vernedei; assembly: GCA_031216915.1. Taxonomy (NCBI): domain Eukaryota; kingdom Metazoa; phylum Mollusca; class Scaphopoda; order Dentaliida; family Dentaliidae; genus Pictodentalium; species Pictodentalium vernedei. The sequence continues at coordinate 137,784,532 of CM062295.1, forward strand.
TCCCTAATTTCGGGGCATGGGTCTGATGTTGTCATTCTCGCTATGAATTTACCATTGTTTGTTCAGTGTTTCCTCTCTCCCTTTCCTTTATTCCCCGCTTGCTATTCTCCCATGCTTTTGCCATAATTTTGGTAATTTTTTTTTACTAAAATTTCTTGGGAGTTTTGGCTTGGTAACAGAATGATTATTATGTTTTTCCCCATGTTTACGTCCTCACCCTTGGGTGGTTAGGCATTTTGATCTGCATCTACCATCCGATGTACTTCAGTTTCTTCTCTGGAAGTCTCTGTTTTACATCGGATAGTGTTTAAATTGGTAACTGATTTTGGGCCATGTTTACAGTGCCTGGAGTCATGTTTCTGGTTTTTGTACACTTTTGTTTACGTTGACAACAGTTACTTCTGATAGTGATTACTTGTCTTCTGTTTAGTTCTGCTCATAACCAGATACATTAATATTGTCTGTAAGTGTTACATTAATTTTTAAAAATGCTTTAAAATTTTTGTCCACACTTAGGCTTTTTTGCGATCCATTTGGGCTCACTGTTCCCATTGGGAACTTGGGCTCCTGAAATTTTTTCGAAAATTTTTTTTCTTTTCAATTATTTTTTCGAAATGTTATAATGGATTATATTATATTATGTATCTTTGTTTTGAAGGGTTAGTGCAAGTACTATGACTGTTTATATTTTTTCATGATGAAAGAATATTGTTCAAATTGTAATGCGAGGAAGTCTTCCTCTGATTCTCATGTTCAGTGTGTTTCTTGTAGTCAATGTACTCGCACTAATTCTTGCTCAGTGTGTGTCAATTGGGATGACAAACGTTGGAGACATGTGTCACGTTTTTTTGTTAGTGGTGAAAGGTCCATGCCAGTCCTCTCTCTGCAGGGTCACTCTAGTTTTTCAGTCTCTTTTTCAGAGGAACAGGGTGATGTTTCTGTGATGTCTTCAAGAAGTGTGCCTCCGTCGTCGCAGTCTAACGAAGAGCTAGCGGCTAAAGTGCTCATGGAAATACGACAATTGCCTAAGAGGTCCCAAGTAGGATCGACGGCGTAGTCATCCGCTAGCTCGCCCGGTGAAGCGACCATTCATGGAATGGCTCGGCAGCCGGGTTCGTCCGTTGCGGTCCAGGGAAGGAGTTCGGGTGATGCGAGCACTATAAACATTGAACGTGCACACCAAGCGGTGACGGATCCGAGTATATTATGGAGGAAGCCTGTTAGTCCGGTAGCTAGCTCGTCCAGGTCCACCCGGACCGCGAACGAGAGAGGCCCCTCTCTCTTACAGCAACATCTGGGCCCAGATGTTGTTGTACGTAACATTTCTCAGTCGGAGCATATGTCCACTCCACCTGCTCGAGACGCTCTGTTGCATAGACAGTCCGAAGAGACTAGTGTATCGTCACGGCAGCACACACGACCGCACCTTGGCTACGTAACCGCTGATATCCAGCCAGCTTCGCCGACCAGGGATTCCACGTCGACCAGGTCATGCCATCCGGTAGCCAGGGATATGAGGCCTTTACAGTCTGGACGTTCACATAAAAGAAGTATGCAGGATTCAGTGTCCCAGGAGCTTCCAGTGGCTAAATCACGTAAGACCGCGGCTCAACAGGCCCCCGTAACGGACTTGCTATCGCAGATAGCTCATCTCATCGCAGCATCCCAGCAGCCGTCAGAAACTTTTTCGGACCAGGAATTGTCTGAGGAAGCTGGGTCGGTTCGTTCCACTGCAGAGTCTGCAAGGGATGACCGAGATTATCAAGTGGTCCGGCCGGATGGCGAAAGGGATTCAGAGGAGTTGGAATTTTCCCTTTCTGAGCAACATAAGGTAGCCGTAGATTTCATCCGGCAATACCTTCCTGATGTTGTTCCTCCGGACCAGAATGCTGCGTTGCCGGATAAGAGACTGATAGCATCACTGGACACAGATTTCTTCGGTCGGATTAGGGACATGATCCCAGAGTTTCCGACCCAGTCCAGAAATGTCTCACGGACATTTGAACTTTTGAATGACGCTATATTCAAACGTGCCTCCAAGACGGGCAAGTCCGGTTTCTTAGCGGCCAATGCTCTACAGCTGTCTTTCATCACTTCAAGGAATAAATTTTAAACGGCAGGACAGGGCATTCCGAGAGTTCCTCTATGTCTGGACGACCAGGCTGAAGGCCTAGAATTGTCTTTGCCGTCGTCTATGTCTATTCCAGCTGCTACGTTGGAAACGACAAGCTCGTCTAACAGGATCAGCTTAGACGCATTATCGTATGCAGATCACCTTACCAGAACGTTATCATTATGTCTCGAAGGAAAAGAATTCCAGTATGTACAGACTTCCTTAAGAGTTCTTTCGAGGGCCATAGCATAATCTATGTATAACTCTGCCCTTTCAGTGGCAAATCTGGAGTTAGTTAGACGTGATGCTGCCCTGGCTGCATCCACTCGGGTGGGTCGTAAGGTGAAAAACTGTCTTCGAGTTGCTCCGGTCTCCGGAGAGCTTCTCATCGATGGCAAGTTTTCCATAATCTATGAACAGATTACCCTGGGGTGAGTACGTCCAAGGGAAGTTCCTATAGAGGTTCTTATAAGTCCTTTAGGTCTTACTCCAGAGGCCGTCAAGGTAGCGACTCAGGTAGGGGCCGTAATACTGGCTGAGACAACTGGTCAGACGCCCCAAGGTCGACGGGGCGAGGTGCAGGTCGTGGAGGACGTGTTTTCTCCTTTTGCAAGCCTCGCAGATCCAGGAGGTGATGGTACAAACCTCTATTGTGTTCCAGTGGGCGGTTTCTTAAACAATTGGTTGTCGATTACGGACGACCCTTGGGTTCGAGAGGTGATTTCAGAAGGGCTAAAACTGTCCTTCAAAAGAAAACCTCCGTTAACTCGAAGTTCAAGATGGACTCGGCTTCCGTCAAATCCTCAGAAGAGCGGTTCACTTCTATCAGAAGTCCACTCTCTTCTAGAGAAGAACGCGATAGAGGTCGTAGAAAACCAGGAATCTCCTGGTTTCTACAACCATCTGTTTCTGGTTCCGAAACCAGACGGCTCGTTTCGTTCAGTCATAGATCTGAGCTGGATAAACAAGCTGATCGTGGCTCCAAAATTTTATATGGAGACCATTCGATCGGTCAGAGCGAGCATTCGAGTGAATGACTATGCTGTGAGCAAAGATCTCAAGGATGCGTACTTTCACATCATGGTACATCCGGCATTCAGAAAGTATCTTTGCTTTGCTGTCCTAGGAGTCGTTTATCAGTTCCGAGCAATGTGCTTCGGTCTGAATCTAGCGCCCTGGGCTTTCACTCGAAAAATGAACTTGATAATGACTTATTTCCGAGCTCATTCATCTGCGGTAACGTCGGCTTACCTGGACGGCATTCTTCAGAGGTATGCCAACGAGTTAATGCTTCAGAACGATGTTCAGAATCTGCTTCAATTGCTCCGACGTCTCGGTTTTATAGTAAACGAGAAGGAGTCGGATCTGGTGCCGTCCAAGTCATTCACCCACCTGGGAATGAGTTTCGAGACGCACAACAATCTCGTTCGTCTGCCATTAACCAGAGCAAAATTAATCAGTTGTTACGCTCACTTTTGTCTTCACTCCGACACAGTTACAGCGAGAGAATTCATGCGACTGATAGGTTTGTGCGGAGCCGCCACGGATCTTATTCCGATTGGGTGGCTACGTACTCGGCCACTCCAAATCTTTCTGACTCAGAATTGGAGTGTGAAGATTCATTCGCTCGATACGAACATCGTCTTGTCAAATCAAGTGAAACAAGAGATTCAGACTTGGGCAGATATTCAGTGGTTAACTCAAGGAGTTCCACTGCAATCGCCGGATCTGAGTTTTACGATTATGACGGATGCCAGTCAAACAGGTTGGGGCACAACATTGAGCCTAACAGATTCGAAGTGCCAGGGTCTTTGGGATCCGCAGTTTCTAAACAAGCACATAAACATCAAAGAAATGATATCAATTTGGCTTGCGCTACGTCATTGGATGAACATTATTCAGAATTCACATGTGCAAATTCTGTCCGACAACTCGACGGTAGTAGTGTATATTCGGAACCAGGGAGGCACTCATTCCATTCCGTTGTTCAGTTTAACGGAAAGGATCATTCTGTTTGTCCTAGAGCATCAAGTTCTCCTATCGGTCCGTCATATTCCGGGTCGTCTGAACGTATTGGCAGACTCCCTTTCTCGGAGGGGTCGCATGTTGCCGTCAGAATGGACTCAACAAACGAGTATTCAATCAGATTTGCTACCAATGGGAGTGTCCGATGATAGACTTATTTGCGACGCATCTCAACAATCAGTTGCAGACATATGTGTCGCCGTGTCCAGATCCTCGAGCGATTGCAGTAGAAGCTCTCCCCATCTCTTGGGACGGAATGATAGGATACGTGTATCCTCCAGCGCCATTGATTCAGCAGATATTGCTCAAGATAAAGCAATCTCACTGCAAAATTCTGTTGGTATCATCTCGGTCACCCCAGAGACCATGGATAAATCTACTCAGGTGCCTGTTGTGGGATATGCTGTCGAAGCTTCCTCCACAGGAGGATCTTCTTTCGCAGGGGAGATCGCGCACACTGCATCTCAAACCTGCAAGGTCTCAACCTTCACGTATTTCCGTTGTGCGGTCCTTCTTGCACGGCATGCATTTTACAGGACGAGCAGTGGACGCAATTTCTAACTGTAGGAGGACCTTCTCTTCACTAAATTATGCTGCTAAGTGGAAGGTTTTCTCACGGTGGTGTAGGGATCATTCTGTTGATATTTATGATCCCTTCTTTCCAGACATTGGTAATTTTCTAGTCTACCTGTTTGATGAGATCAAACTGCAGCCTGTTACCATTAATGGTTATAGGTCTGTGCTATCTGATACCTATGCACATCATGATAGTTTACAGATTATATCTAATGTCTCTTTTATCTAAGTTAGTGAAAAACTTTTTGATAAACAGACCTAGAACCCTTAGATTAATTCCTAAGTGGAATTTAGCTTGGGTTCTTCTTAAGCTAAAAGATGCGCCATTTGAGCCTCTTGACACGGTGAACTTCAAATTCTTATCTTATAAGACAGCTTTTCTCTTAGCCTTCTCTTCAGCTAGAAGAGTTAGTGAGCTTCATGTACTATCTGTTGATGATTCTCACTATCATAGTGTAGGTAATACTATTACCTTGACTACTAATGTTGAATTTTTGGCTAAGAATCAGGCTCCTAATAAGTATCCGGAACCTGTTGTCATTAAGGCTCTTCCGTCTTAAGACGGGCATAGGCCTTTACTCTGTCCTATTAGAGCTATACGTATTTACAAATGTAGATCTGAGTTTATCAGAAAGGGACGTAAATGTTTCTTTCTGTCTCTGCTGCCTAATAGATGGGACATTACGGTCCATTCTATTGCAAGGTAGATTCAATTAACTATCCGTACTGCTTATGAAAAATTATCTTCAACTCAGCAGTCTGTGCTTAAGATTTCAGCGCATGAAGTAAGAGCTCTATCTACATCTTGGGCTTATGCTAATAGTGTTGCTGTTACAGATTTGATGAAGGCTGTATATTGGTCTCAGCCTTCCACATTCACAAATTTTTATCTTAAGTCCATTTCTGGAGACCTGCATTGTTTAGGTCCATTATCTGTTGCTCAGAATGTCGTCCACTAAACAGTTGCAACTATAGTTACACAGGCTTTCTGTTCTGGCAATGACTCTGTCCTGCTGCCCTCTTCACTCTGGGGTATTTGACCCAGGGCAAGGGGAAGGGGGGATGGTGTTCCCTTAGGTCACCTGCTTTGTAGTGAAAAGCAAGGGAATACCTCCTCTGGAGTCAGTAATTCCGAGTCGGTGCCGGGATGGTTTTAAAGTGTAAAGCTAATGTTTAACTCATTCATGTAATATTTTTAAAGTATGGGTCATACGAGCGTTAATATACAATCCTCAGACACTTTTAATGAGTATAAAGAGTCTCATTCTCTGGACTTTCTTTATTTATTGGCTTTCCTTTAAAAAATTAGTATAACAGGTTATACTGGTTGTTAATAGAGTTCATTGATGTTATTGTGCTCAATTACAGAATGGTATTGTGTCTTTCTTTTTTGATACAAATAAGAAAGATACATGTAAAGCCTGTTTTTCCTTTTCTCCTTGAAGGGATAATTCTGTTTACATGCATTTGAGCCTATTGGATTTTCCTTTATGTCCTAGGCCCTCCAGCCTTTTTTTCTATTCAGCTAAGTCTGGGTCATTGGTACAGTATAAAAATGTTAAAAAATTTATAGTAATTTATATATTTTTTATACTTACCAATGACCCAGACGGGGATGGCCCTCCCATGAGTTGGGAACTCATACCTCCCCACTGATTACATAACGCTTACCAGGCACTGGTTGTAAGAATGATATTTGGCACCAATTTCGAGACCTTCTTGACACTGCGCATGCGCAGTGGATAAAAAATATGGAGGACGACATAGGACATTTTTGGATTTTGATACAAATTTGGGGGATTGGGGGGCAAAATTTGTGTTTGGCCCTAGAATTTAAGGAGTTAGCACCAGCTAAGTCTGGGTCATTGGTAAGTATAAAAAATATATAAATTACTATAAATTTTTTAACTTTTTATTTCTTTAAATTTACATGAAAATGTTATTTCAGACCATTTTCATGAAAATTCAAAGAACTAAAATGCCCCCAAAAGCATTATTTCAACAGAATATTAGTTACTTGAGGACAGAAAGCTTCATTTTGAAACTTTTTCCTCTATGTAAACATGATTTCAGTTTATTTTATAGGAGTGTAATCACACCCCTGCAGATTACAAGTCTACTAAAGTGGGTAGCATAGATACAAAGGTTCAAAGCTTTTACAGAATCATTTATTGCAAATTGTCATAACTTGTACCATGTTTAAAGTAATTGTACAATATTAAATATTTTTTTTTAATATTTGACCTTACTATTTAGGTTCATGCTGTTGTTGGTGTTCTGTCAGATGACACTGATCCTATGGTTACAGTGATGAAACTAGAGAAAGCTCCACAAGAAACATATGCTGATATTGGTGGCTTAGATTCACAGATTCAAGAGATAAAGGTTCCATATTACATACATAGTAGCTTGTCATTATTTAAGCATTGATCCTTCCGTGTCTATTGAAGGCATTTAACCTGCATGTTTAATAAATCTACATAAGTATGTGTGTTTATCCTAGGGATCTGTGCATTGTGTATGTTCTGTATGCACAACATGTTGACATCCCCTTGCATGTGCAGGTTTAATTAGTTGGAGAGTCTTGACAGTTGCTCGGTTGTTCCATCTGGGTACTCTGCTAGCTTCACCCCTAAAACTGTCTGACACAATGTGACTCAAGCTGTTGAAAGTGTCGATAACACTAATAAACATTAAACAAACAAGTTGTCTTTCTTACATTAACATTTGCAGAGTTAATCCTTTACCTAGCAAATCAGCAGGATCTGACTAGTGCCTAATAATCACCATATATATGGCCTAGAAAAGTTAAAAATCTGTTCCTCAGGCCCTCCCACATGGTCATCAGGGACGTAGCCAGGAGGTTTTTAATGGTGGGTGTAGAGCTCTGAAAATTCCAACTAGGGATGGATACATAAAGGGGGGCATCACCCCCAGAGGGAAATTTTTCAAAATGTTGATTCCAATTTACTGTAGCGGTAGGTTTTAGGGCATTCTGAGAATATTTCCAAGCAGTTTAAATGACTGCAGCTAAATTTCTATATACATAATTTGTGGTTTTAATGCAGCACGAAATGACAATTTCTTGTGGTATTGTAGTCTGTAGGTAGGTCCTATCTGCCTTCATTAGGCATTGTGTGTGTCAATTACATGAGTGTTCATGTGTGGAGAATGGTAAAAAAATCTGTATTCAATCAATAATTTATTAATTAATCATCTCAAATATGAGGTCATGCTGAGCAGTGAGCACACTAATCTTGAAATGAACTAATAACTAACAACTGTTCATTATGCTCCCAAGGTATGAGTTATGAGTTAGCTACTAGTTGTTTACATGATTATATTTAGGCAACCGGAAGATTTTAATATTTTAAGGTATCTTAGCAACAGGCTTGGGGCGAATACTTTTTAAATGTATTCGAATACGAATACGAATACTTTGAAATTTCATGAATACGAATACAAATACAAATACACAAAATTTTTATACTGTACCAATGACCCAGACATAGCTGGTACTAACTCTTAAAAATATAGGGCCAAACACAAATTTTGCCCCCCAATCCCCAAAATTTGCATCTAAAACCAAAGAAAACATGTCCTGAATGGCCCTCCATACTTCACCTCTACTGCGCATGCGCAGTGTCAAGGACGTCCCGAAATTGGCGCCATTAATCATTCTTTGTTTGGCCCTTCATCAGTTAACATCTGACTGATCTTTGTGCTTGTAAATCTCAGTTTAAATGATGCCAGACACATAAATATTAGTGAAATGGTGATTCTAAGGAGGATATAGAAGGAGGAGAGGAAAAATGAGTGACAGAAAATTATCAGGGCTGTAACTTAAAATTTTTTAATGAAATTATGTTAAGTTACCTATTTTCGAGGCAACAGCCTGTTGTGGTCATTCTTGTTATCAAGTTACACTGCTTGTTCAGTGTTTTCCTCTCTCCCTTTCCTTTAAGTCCCCTCTTGCTATTCTCCCATGCTTTTGGCATATTTTCTGTAATATTATTACTAAAATTTCTTGGGAGTTTTAGCTGGATAACAGAATGAATTCGGTTCTTTTCCCCATGTTTACGTCTTCACCCATGGGTGGTTAGGCATAGTGTTCTGCATCTACCATCTGATGTTCTGCAGTTTCTTCCCTGGAAGTCTCTGTTTTGCATCAGATAGTGTATTATTGGTAACTGATTTTGGGCCAGGGTGCCTGGAGTCTTGATCTGGTGTTTTTACACTTATTGTTTACATTTCCAACAGCCCTCTGTGTGAGGGGGGATTTCTTGAAAATAATATCTTGATGTTAATTTAATCATAACTAGATACATTATTATTGTTCGTAAGTGTTGCATAAATTGTTTAAAATATTTTTAGAATTTTTGTCCACACTTAGGCTTGGGATCCATTGGGGCTCAATGTTACTTTTCAGAAACTTGGACTGTTCTGAAAAAATATTTTTTCAAAATTTTTTGATTTTAATTATTTTTTTCTATGTTAATGGATCATGTTATTATGTATTTTGATTGTCAGGGGTTGGTGCGAGTACTAGGACTTTGTTTTCTTTTCACAATGAAAGGATATTGTTCAATTGTAATAAGAGGAAATCTTCCTCTGACTTTCATAATCATTGTATAATGTAGTCAGTGTACTCACGCTAACTCCTGTTCTGTATGTGTTAATTTCGATGACAACATGGGAAGCGTGTGTCACGGTATGTTAGTGGGGAATTGGCCATTCCGGTCCTTTCCCCACAGGGTCACTCTACTTTATCAATCTCTATTTCAGACGATCAGGAACAGGGTGGTGTATCCGTGATGTCTTCCAAAAGTGTGCCTCCGTCGTCACAATTAATGAAGAGCTAGCGAAAAAGTGCTCATGTAAATACGTCAATTGCCTAAGAGGATCCTAGTAGGTTCGACGACCTTTGACGTCCGCTAGCTCGCCCGGTGTAGCGTCCATTCATCGAATGGTTCGGCAGCCGGGTTCGTCTGTTGCGGTCTAGAAGGAGTTTTGGGTGATGCGAGCACTATAAATAAATCAAATGCACACCCAGTGACGGCGGATTAGAGGAGAGAACGGAGGAAGCCTTTTAGTTCGGTTCCTAGCTTGTCCAGGTCCATCCGGACTGCGAGCGAGAGAGGCCCCTCTCTCGTACAACAACATCTGGCCCCAGATGTTGTGGTACAAAGTGTTTCGCATTCGGAGCATACGTCCGCCGCTCGGGACGCTCCGATATATAGTCAGTCTGGAGAGACTGTCAATAAGGCTTCCTCATCCTCATGGTAGCGCACACGACCGCTCTTGGCTACGTGACCTCGGATATCCAGTCAGTTTCGCCAATCAGAGAATCATCGGCGACCAGGTCACACCATCCGGTAGCCAGGGACACGAGGCCTGTAGACTCCGGACGTTCGCATAAGAAAGTGTGCGGGAGTCAACGTACACGGAGCTTCCAGCGGCAAAGCATCGTAAGACCGCTACTGCACAGGCCTCGGTGACGGACGTGCTATCCCAAATAGCACAGCTTATCGCAGCATCCCAGCAGCGACAGAATCTCTGTCGCATTATGTATTATCCGACGACGCTGGGTCGGGACGCTCCGTGGAAGCAGGTACGGACGTCCGAGAATTTCATCCGGTCCGACGGGATACCGAAAGGGATTCAGAGGATTTCGAGCTTTCCCTTTCGGAACAACATAAGCTGCTGTGTATGTCATCTGACTTTATCTTCTAGAGGTTCTTTCGTCGGACCAGAATGCTGCGATGCCGGATAAGAAACTGATAGCGTCGGTGGACACAGAAATTTTTTGGTTCGGTTCAGGGACATCGTCCCTCAGTTCCGACACAGTCCAATAATGTCACACAACTTTCGAATTATTGAACGACGCTATATATATTATTATATGCTTGCTATTAACAAGCACGTCTGGTTTCTTGTTTGCAAAGTTACTGAGATGTCTTTCAAAGTGTGCCTCTGTCGTCATAGTTAATGAAGAGCTAGCGGCAATAAGTGCTCATGGAATACGTCAATCGCCTAAGAGGTCCCTAGTAGGATCGACGGAGTTGACATTCGCTAGCTCACCCGGTGTAGCGTTCATTCATCGAATGGTTCGGCAGTCGGGTTTGTCCGTTGCGATTTGGGTGATGCGAGCACTATAATAGACTTTAGTACACACCCAGTGACGACGGATTAGAGGACAATCGGAGGAAGCCTGTTAGTCCGGTTCCTAGCTCGTCCAGGTCCGCCCGGGCTGCGAGCGAGAGAGGTCCCTCTCTCGTACAACATATGGGACCGGATGTTGTGGTACAGACATTTCGCATTCAGAGCATATGTCCGTCGCTTGGGACGCTCTGTTATATTGACAGTCCGAGAGACTGTCGATAATGCTTCCTCATCCTCACAGCAGCGCACATGACCGCAAATTGGCTACGTGACCTCGAGTATCCGGCCAGCTTCGTCATTCAGTGATTCCACGGCAAACAGGTCACGCCATCCGGTAGCCAAGGGACACGAGGCCTATACACTCCGTTCACTCGCATAATAGAAGTATGCACGGGGTAACGAACACGGAGCTTCCAGCGGCAATGCATAGTAAGACCGCTTCTCCACAGGCCTCAGTGACGGACGTGCTATCCAAAATAGCACAGTTTATCGCAGCATCCCAGCAAACGACAATTCTCGGTCGGATCAGGAATAATCCGACGGCGCTGGGTCGGTGCGCTCCGCTGTTGCATCAGGTTTGGACGACCGAACACTTTATAGGGTCCGACAGGATGGCGAAAGGGATTCGGACGATTTCGAGCTTTCCCTTTCGGAACAACAGAAGCTGCCATACATTTCTTCCGGGATTATCTTCCAGAGGTTGTTCCGTCGGACTACATTGCTGCGATGCTGGATAAGAGACTAATAGCGTCATTGGACACAGAGTTTTTGATCGGTTCAGGGACATTGTCCCTGACTTACCGACACAGTCCAATAATGTCTTTAGAACATTCGAATTATTTAACGATGCTATATATAGCTTGCTACCAAGCATGATAGTCTAGTTTCTTGTCCGCAATGCTCTATTCTGCCTTTTTTCAATTCTAGGAAATAAGTTATATCGGCAGAACAGGGCATACCGAGAGTTCATATGCGTCTAGACGACGGTGCTGAAGACTGGGAATTATCTTTTTCGCCGTCTATGTCAATTCCAACCACGATGTTGGAAACGACAATGTTGTCCAATAGGCTTAACTTAGACGCTTTATCATACGTAGACCACCTTACTGAGGCGTTATCATTACGTCTTCAAGAGAAAGAATTCCAGGATATGATCCTCAATGTGATTTCTTTCAAGGCCAGTAGTTTTTCCACGTATAACTCCGCCCTTCAGTGGCAACCTGGAGTTGGTTAGACGTGACGCAGCCCTAGTTACATCCACGCGCGTGGATATTAAGGTGAAGAACTCAGAGTCGCTTCGGTCTCGGAGAAGCTTCTCTTCGACTGCAACTTTTCAGCAATCTATGAATTGCTCGATATACATGTTCTCTTGTCTATCAAGTGTAGCAAGAGATTCAGACTGGGGCAAACATTCGGTGGTTGACTCAGAGAATGCCACTGCAGTTGCCGGATCCGAGTTTTATGATTATGACGGATGCCAGTCAAACAGGTTGGGGTACAATATTGATCCCAACGGATTCGAAGTGCCAGGGTCTTTGGGTTCCGCAGTTTCTAGGAAAGCACTTAACTTCATGGAAATGATGTTATTTAGGCTTGCACTATGTCATTGAATGAACATTATTCAGAAATGCATGTCCAAATCCTGTTCGTTAATACGACAGTAGTTGCGTATCTCTGGAACCAGGGAGGCACTCATTCGATTCCGTTATTCAATTTAACGGAAAGAATCCTTCTGTTTGTTATAGTACACCAAGTTCTGCTTCGGTCCGTCATATTCCGGGTCGTCTGATTGTATTAGCAGACTCCTTTTCACGTAAGAGTCGCTTGTTGCCGTCAGAATGGACTCTCATCAAACAAGTTTTCAATCAGATTTGCTATCAATGGGAGCGCCCAATGATAATTTATTTGTGACACAACTCACTATTCAATTGCAGACGTATGTGTTTCCATGTCTGGATCCCTGAGCTTATGTTGTTAATGCTCTATTGATCTAATAGGACAGAATGATAGGATATGCGTATCCTCCAGTGCTGTTGATTCAGCAAGTGTTGCTAAGATAAACATCCACAATACAATTCTGTTGATAGTATCTCTGTCTTCACAGAGACCGTGGGTAAATTTACTCAGGTGTCTACTGTGGGTCTTACCGCGAAAACTTCCTCCATGAGAGGATCTTCTTTCGCTGGGGAAATCGTGTCAACTCCATCACAACCCGCAAGGTCTCAACCTTCACGTATTCCGTTGTGTGGTCCTTCTTGCACGGCAAGCATTGTACAGGACGAGTTATGGACTCGATTTCTTAGTGTAGGAGAACCTCTTCTTCGCTATACTATGCGGCTAAAGTGGAGGCTCTTCCGTCGTTGGTGTAGGGATCATTATGTTGATATTTTTGATCCCTCCATACTAGACATTGCAACTTTCTAGTATACTTGTTTGACAAGATCAACTGCAGCCTGTTACTATTAAGGTTATAGGTCTATGTTATCTCATACCTATGCACTCTATGATAGTTTACAATTGAGTCTTATGTCTCTTTATCTAAGTCAGTTAGAAACTTTTCGATAAATAGACCTAGAATCCTTAGATTAAATTCCTATACGGAATTTAGCTTCGGTTCTTATTTAGCTAAGTAATCATTTGAGCCTCTGGAAACAGTAGTTTTCAAATTCTGACCTTTTAAGACAGTTATTCTCTTAGTCTTCTCTTCTACTGAAGAGTCAGTGAGCTTCATGCACTATCGGTGGACGATTCTCACTTTCGTAGTATCGGAAACACTATTTCCTTTACTACTAATGTTGGATTTTTGGTTAAGAATCAGGCTCCTAATAAATATCCGGAACCTATTGTTATTAAGGTCCTTCCGTCTTCGTACGGGCATAGGCCTTTACTCTGTCCGGTTAGAGTTTACGTATTTATAAACAGATATCAGTTTATTAGTAAGGACGTAAGCTTCTTCTGTCTTTGATGCCTAATAGAAGGACATTACGCTCCATTCTATTGCTAATGGATTCAATTAACTATCGGTACCGCTTATGGTATATCATTAACTCAGCAGTTTGTGCTAGAGATTTCGGCTCATGAAGTAAGAGCTCTTTCTACATCTTGGACTTACATTAATAGTGTCGCTATTATACATTTTATGAAGGCTGCACATTGGGCTCAGCCATCCACATTCATGAATTTTTATCTCAGAAATATTGAGTCCATTTCTGGAGACCTCAATTGTTAGGTCTATTATCTACTGCTCAGAATGTCATTCACTTAACAGTTGCTGCTATAGCTGGGTAGGCTTTCTGTTCCGGCAGTGACTCCGCCCTGCTGCCCTCTTCGCTCTGGGCTATTTGACCCAGGGCAAGGAGAAGGGGGGGGGGGGGGGAGGGTGTTCCCTTGGGTCACCTGTTTTATTATGAAAACAAGGGGATACCTCCTCCGGAGTTAGTAATTCTGAGCTGTTACTGGGATGGTTTTTAAGTGATAAGTTTATGTTTTAAAAATTCATTCAAGTCATAGTTTTTAAAGTATAGCTTTTGAATATATCACGTGTCAAACGGGCGTTATTATACAATCCTCAGACACTTTTAAGGAGTATAAAGAGTCTCTATTCTCTAGACTAACTTTATTTATTGGCTTACTTTAAAAATTATTAGTATAAGGATTGTACTGGATATTTATAGAGTACATGGATGTTATGATGCTCAATTATGGAAGGTGTTGTGTCTTTCTAATTTATCATAAATAAGAAAGATACATGTAAGGCCTAATACTCCTTTTCCCCTCGAGGGGATGACTCTATTTTATATAATTGAGCTTATTGGAATTTCCTCTATGTCCTAGGCCCTCCAGCCTTTTTACTATTCAGCTATGTCTGGGTCATTGGTACAGTATAAAAATGTTAAAAAATTTATAGTAATTTATATATTTTTTATACTTACCAATGACCCAGACGGGGATGGCCCTCCCAGGAGTTGGGAACTCATACCTCCCCGCTGAATACATAGCGCTTACCAGGCACTGGTTATAAGAATGATTAATGGCGCCAATTTCGGGACGTCCTTGACACTGCGCATGCGCAGTAGAGGTGAAGTATGGAGGGCCATTCAGGACATGTTTTCTTTGGTTTTAGATGCAAATTTTGGGGATTGGGGGGCAAAATTTGTGTTTGGCCCTATATTTTTAAGAGTTAGCACCAGCTATGCCTGGGTCATTGGTAAGTATAAAAAATATATAAATTACTATAAATTTTTTAACTTTTCAAATGTATTTGAATATGAATACAAATACATTACAATGTATTCACGAATACATTTTTGAATACTTGAATACTTTTTAAATTTGAAGTATTTGTAGCAAGGCCTTCAAGTTTTTTGTTTGTTGGGTTAAAAGTCATTTTTAAACTGATGGTCCTTTAGCTGAAGTTTTAATTGTGCTTACCATGCTTTGTTGGAAAACTAAAGTAATTACCTGACAGGAAATCCACTCCATGGGTGTCATAGTAATTAGACTGCTCTCCATGGACAACACATCACAAAATGTGAGTGGATTACCTCTAAAAAATCACAGACTGGCGTTTCCTCCTGAACGTTAAGTATCAATTGCAATGACACCACATAAGAAGGACTAGTAAAGTTTTAGCCAATGCACTTCATGGTTAAACCTGGAGGTCTCTTGGCTGAAAGTTTGCTAACAGCAGTAGTATTTTCTTTATAATATTTACATGCTTTCACCGATTATAATTAGACATACTGAGCTGTACAAAGGTGACCTTAAACAGGAATAAATAAATAAATAAATAAATAAATAAATAAATATGTGTTTTCACTGTGAAAAAATGGATAAATAGAAAAACTTTAAATAAATCCAGAAATTTTAGAATATAATATCATTGAATAACGGAGTTGTGTCCATTAACACAAGTTTTTTTGTTTTATTTTTATTGTCCATGTTTTCAACAATTTAAAAAGCCATGGGGATATGTGGTCATTGTTACATAAGAATCCCTGACATCAGCCCCCCCCCCCCCTGGCTGCCCCCCCACCCCCCCCCCCCCAGCTGCCCCCCTCCCTGTCAAAATTCAAAATTGATAGAAGAGGACACCTGCTCCCCCCCCCCCTCCCCCTCATGATTTTCCAGAGATGGACACCTTCCCCCCTACTAAATTTTATTAACAGGACACCTGCCCCCCAGCTAATTTGTATACCGTGGACACCTACCCCCCTGCTGGTTTATACACCTATAGGACATATGGCTTATTTTCTAACAAAAAATGTTATAGTAACTTACTGATATGAGCAGGCTTTTTACTGTGGAACACGCAATATATTTTTAGGTTTTGTCCAGTGGGGAATAGAATATAATGAACAACATTTATCATTGAAATTGTCGCCACATTTTCGACTGCTTGGCCTTTATAAAGTGGGAAAAATAGATTTTCTACTTATTCCAAAACAAATTTATATGAATCTTCTAGAAAAAAAAAACTATGTGCAGTGGTGGGGATATACTTGAGTGGTATTAAAATGAGATTAAATGGGTTTGTATTGTATTGATGTTTCTATTTATTCTATTTATTACTCAAATAAAACACTTCTTAGCAATAAATCAATTTGGCAAACAGAATAGAGTAATAATATAAGAAGTATGGTGTTAAATTTTAGAGTCTAATTCAGTTAATTCACACTCAATGTATTGTATGTAACTGCTTTATTGCTCAAGATTATGTACCTGTATGGGTTTATTGCCATTTCATCAATTCCCATTTCATCAACTGCCTCTAAAATTATACTTTCCTATTTCATCAATTCCCACTTCATCAACAGAATGAAAATTTGTTTTAATATTATGTAAATGCATTTTTTTTACCAATTATAAAAAATATTAAATTAAACAGAAATTAAACAGAAAACTATTATATTAAGAAATATATATTTGACACATTAAATTATTTTTTTTTTATATTTACTTGTGTTTTTGAATGTTGTTTGTTTTTTTCTGCTTCATCAACTGAATGAAAATAAGTATTAACCTTTGAATATTGTTTATTATCTCAACTGTTTGATGTCTGTTGGGGGCTTATGTTTTGTTTTTTTTGTGCATTTTTACTTTTAACTGAGAGAAGTGTTTAGTTTTGTACTAGTATTTGTACAACAATTAACTTATTCGTGTTTTGATAGTAATGACTTAGTATTTGAAGTTTGTCTTGTTTATATAAGCACTGTGTGTTATCTTGTTATCGAAGGTTCTGAAATATATATATATAATAGGTAGAAACCTTTCTGGTCTATTAGTTAAAATGGATAAGGACATCAATTTTACATCTACATCCAGGGCTCAGCAGCCTTAGTTGTTGATAATTTTATGTATAATAAGATAAGAACAAGTAAAGACAGCAAAACTTATTGGAGATGTACTAAGTACTTTGTAGTAAAATGTACAGCTGGAGCTGTGACGGCAAATGAGAGTTTTCTTTATGTGTCTGGTTACCATAATCATTCCATGGAGACTGGAAAGGCACTAGTGAATTCTGCACTATCAGAAAAGAAAAAGAGAGTTTTAGAAGAGACAAAATGAAGTGGGAATTGATGAAATGGGAAGATATAATTTTAGAGGCAGTTGATGAAATGGGAATTGATGAAATGGGAAGACACCCCTGTATGTTATTGTTGTTATTTGAGACAATTGTGTTATGGAAATATATCACATTGACACTTTTTTGACAGTTTTAGTTTTTATTATTAGATGTGTCCTATAGGTGTATAAACCAGCAGGGGGGCAGGTGTCCACGGTATAAAAATTAGCTGGGGGCAGGTGTCCTGTTAATAAAATTTGGTAGGGGGGCAGGTGTCCAACCCTGGAAAATCACGGGGGGGGGGGGGGGGGGGGGGGGGGAGTGGGGACAGGTGTCCTCTTCTATCAATTTTGACAGGGGGGCACACAGCCAGGGGGCAGGTGTCCATATCCCGTTACATAAATAGGTTGTATTGTGACAAGTTAATTGATAATTAAGTCTATTGTCTGCTTTCAATGCATAAATTTCAGACAAGGTGTTTGGTGGTATATAAATAATATCAGGGATTATTAAGTCTTTAATATTGATATGAGGTGTGAATTTGTTGTCTGGAGTCCATGGGCTTGATCTGTGAAAACATCTATTCAGTATATGGTTCTTTAATTCCAAAATACAGAAAGTATTCAAAAAATATTCAAATGTATTCATGAATACAGCTCAAATTTTAATGTATTTGAATACGAATATGAATACATGTATTCATAACATTCAGTGAATACTTAATACATGTGAATACTTGATAAACTGTATTCAAATACAACTGAATATGAATACCCCAAACCTGCTTAGCAATCGTATTCTGGTATGTTTACTTCCTTTGCTATGCCATCCTGTCGAATATTAAATCATAAACATAGATCACTGGAGCTTTACTGAATGTTTCACCTTGTCCCATTGCACCCCATTAAACAGTATGCTACTGCATCAGTGCTATATGGTTTGCAATAATTAGTCCCCTACAGGAACCGTAAGGGGACTATAGGATTGCACTCCGTCCATCTGTCCATCTGTCTGTCCATCCGTCTGTCTGTCTGTTTTTATGTTACCACCTCTCCCTCCCAACATGCTTTAAGCTACACCTTTCATATTTGATACATGGATAAATGGTTCTGAGGGGATGATGCACGCTCAAAATCTTTGTTTCAAAATCTAAGATTGCGGCCATTTTTGTTGTGTTTTTTTTAAAGCTTTCTTCTCTATTTTCCTGTTACCACCCTTCCCTCCAATTTGGTTCAAGCTACACTTTGCATATTTGGCACA
Source organism: Pictodentalium vernedei (assembly GCA_031216915.1). NCBI lineage: Eukaryota > Metazoa > Mollusca > Scaphopoda > Dentaliida > Dentaliidae > Pictodentalium > Pictodentalium vernedei. Next base: position 137,803,233 of record CM062295.1, read on the forward strand.
TGGATAGAGGGTTGGGAGGGGATGATGCACGTTCAATATTTTTTTTTCAAAATCCAAGATGGCGGCCATTTTTGTTGTGTTTTTTTAAGCCTTTTTCTCTATTTTATGTTACCACCCCTCACTCCAACATGGTTCAAGCTACACTTTTCATATTTGGCACATGGATAGAGGGTTGTGATGGGATGATGCACTTTCAATATTTTTTTTTAAAAATTCAAGATGGCGCCATGGTAGCCATTTTTGTGTTTTTTAAGCTTTTTTCTCTATTTTATGTTACCACCCCCTCCCTCCAACATGGTTCAAGCTACACCTTTCATATAGGGCACATGGATAAAGGGTTGTGAGGGGATTATGCACGCTCAATATTTTTTTTTCAAAATCTAAGATCTGTCTGTTCATCTGTCTGTCTGTCTGTTTTTATGTTACCACCTCTCCCTCCATCATGCTTTAAGCTACACCTTTCATATTTGTTCTGTGGACAAAGGGTTCTGAAGGGTTGATGCACGCTTAATATTTTTTTTTCAAAATCCAAGATGGCGGAATGGCGGCCATTTTTGCTGTGTTTTTTAAGCTTTTTTTTCTCTATTTTTATGTTACCACTCCTCCCTCCAACATGGTTCAAGCTACACTTCTCTCAATTCTCAATTTTTAGATTCCTTTCACATTTGAAATCCTGTCTGATAACCTGTATTTTACCCAAACCATCCCCCAGGTCTGACACTCCTGTTGACTGTTGTCATGAAACCCGAATTGTCCTGAAGCCGAACTGTCCCCAGGCCAAACCGTCCCCAATTATTTTACCAAAACTGCCCCCCCCCCCCCCCCCCCCCCCCAGGTCTGATACTCCTGCTGACTGTGGTCATGTCTTATGTGACAAAAACACCTTATGTCACAAAAGCGCCGTAGGGGAATAATACCACCTCGGTGGTCAAACACTTGTTATCACTCACCAACATCATCAAATGCTACAAATAACCATTTTGACATATCTCAAATACCCCTTAACCACTTTCTGGTGCGTATGGAATCGCACACTGTGTAGCTCCAAGTTATTTTATGTAAATCACCCAGGGAAAGTACACACCATTGTATCCACCCTTGAGTCCAAAACACCTGCTAAATAAACACTTCTTCCTAGTCCATATGGCACTGCACCATTACAAAATGTACACTTAACTTCTCTACAACTGCTAGCCTATATATGTATTTATTTATATATTTAATGGTGTTTAAGGTCACATATTTCTATACTACAACCAATGGCCCAGACATGGCTGGTGCAAATTCAACATTATCAAGGGCCAAACACAAATTTCGACCCCCCCCCCCCCCCCCAATCCCCCAAATTTGCATACAATACCGAAAATTAAAAGTCCAATCTGACCCTCCATACTTTTCTACTTTCGCATGTGCGGTACTCAGAAAGAGACCGGAATTGATGCCAACATCATTCTTTGTTTGGCCCTAAATCAGTAAACATCTCAACTGACATCTGTGCTTTAAATCTCTCTTTTGGTGGATGACAGACACAAATTAATGAAGTACCGGTATATGGTGGATTCAAGGCAGTAAATGGATGATGGAAGTGAACAACGGTGGTTTGAGATGTTCAGGGCTGTACCTTTTGAATAATATGAAAATTTTTTCATGTTACCCAATTTCGGGATATACGCCTTGACGTCATTAGTTTTGCTAATGATTTACCTACTGTTGCTTATGTGTTCCTTCCCTATTCTTCCATGAACCCTCCAGTTAAACTCCTAAGCTTTCTGGCTGTTTTTTATTGAAATTTTTTATTAAATTTCTTGGGAGTTTAACGTGTTGTACAGAAGGTTTATTCTGTGTATCCCCACTGTTACATCCTCATCTTGGGGTGTTGGGCCGTTATTGTGTTGCATCTCCTACCGGATGCATTATTATTATTCCAGCAGCTAACTTGACTGGTCAGGCGGTTACCTGATAGTGGGAACCATAATACCAGATATGTCTGTTGCGGTCGAGGAGAGTGAGATTTGGGTAGAGCGAGCACCTTGTAATCAAAAGCTCACCCAGCGATGACAGCAATTTTAGGGGATGAAGCCTGCAAGTTTCTCTGTGGGAAGTTCGGCGAGGTCTGGGATCAGACCACGAGCGGGAGAGCCTTCTATAACCCATTAACAGTAGGGGTCGACTGTTGCTTTGAGAAACTTTCAATGAGTCTGAGCTAACGTCCTCCCTGGCCGCTCGGGCCTCTCCTTCTACTCTACCCCGGCTGCAGTGACTTCTTCCTCTGCTTCAGTGAAGCGCATGCGACCGCACACTAGCTACCCGACGTCGGATGTTCATACAGCTGAGTGAAGATGCTCCAGTCTTTGCCCTCGAAGTCGGTAGAAAAACCATCCAGTAGCTAGTGATTCGAGGCTTGATTCATTGGGACATTTGGCATATAGATCTGCGGCCAGATCTCTGTTCCTGGAGCAACATGCAGTGGAGAATATAAGCCGCTGCTCCACAAGCCTCCATAACGAACTTGCTGTCGCAATTTTCGCAGCTTAAAAAAACCCAGCAAGGGGCACCTGTCAGCAAACTACGGTAGTGAGCTGTCAGACGGTGCTGGGTCGGTCCGGTCATATGTGCATGTAGAAGAAGTTACTTTACGGGGTGCTCGTTTAGATCTGGGGTCAGATCCCCGATTGGAGAAACCTCTCTGCCCCGTTAACAGTCGATGTCAACTGTGTCTGTTGTGAGAAACTATAATGAGTCGGAACATGCATCCAAATGTTCTTTCCACACTGCAGCCAGGGCCGGCGGCGGTTATGGCTTCTTCTTCTTCTCACATGGAAGTGCACGAAAGGGGATTGCCTAGAAGTTTCCAAGTGGGATACTCGGCGAGATCTTGGGACAGCTCGCGAGTGCAGAGTCATGGTTCATACAGCTCTTGAAAAACCCTTGAAAATGAGTTTTTTCTTGAAAAACTCTGGAATTTGAAATTAGCCCTTGAGAAACCCTTGAACTTTCAGAAATCTCTTGAAAAACCCTTGAATACCAAGCTATTTCCTGGGCATTGTAGATATATGTGTACTCGCCTTTTTCTTGTTTGTTGCGCTCGTGTCGCTCAGTTAAAAAAAAACATAAAAAAGTATGGAACGTTTTACCAAGATTACTGTAACACAGATCACACTTTGGGTACCAGTACTTCCTGACTTCCAAAGTCAGATCCGTGTCACATGAATCTTAGATTTTTAGAGCTCATACAACAAGCTGAATAGTATATGTAGCCCTTGAAAAAAAAGAAAGAAGCCCTTGAAAAACCCTTGAACTTTGTGCGCAAATTTTTGTATGAACCCTGAGAGTGTTCTCCTTCCCGTTAACAGCCAGGGATGACTATTTTGTGTAAAAACTTCAATGAGTTGGAGCATCCATCCAAATTGTGATGAGTTTGGATGCTTCTTCCGCACTTCGGCCAGGGTCGGCTGTTATTATGGTTTTCTCTTCTTCCATGGATATGCACGCTAAGGGGAAGGTGCCTATAAGTTTGGCTTCTTCCTCTGCACGTAGACCGCAGACTAGCTATCCGTCTATGCATGTTCAGGTTGATAGCTAGTCATTTGAGGCATTTTTATACAGGACATGTGTCAATGATCTGGGGCCAGATCTCTGTCCCGTTAGCAGCTTATGTTAACAAGCAGATTATCACTGCTCTGCTAGCCTCATTCATGGACCGGCTTGGCAGATTGCTCTGCATATCGCAGCATTAGTCGCAGGTACTACCGTCAACAGGCTCTGGTGGTGAGCTGTCGGACAGTGCTGCGTTGGTCCAGTCATCCGTTCAGTCGAATGGTGTTGACCATATTTTCAGATGGAACATTTGGATGGTGAGAGGGCTACGGAGGGTGAGTCACCATCCCTCAAAAACAGATGGGCATCATAAGACTATGAATTTTTAGTCTTGAGCTCTTCGGACCTTGTTCCATCTGAATATAAGTCTGCATTTGCTAGGCAAAAGTCTTAACATACCAGGCGATGGAAATACGAAGATCTTTCCTCCCCAGATCTTTTGGCTCAGGTGTCGAAGGCTTTTGTCCTGATTAATGATGCCTTCCTTGCCTTAGTAATAGTATAAGAAATGCAATGCCTTATTCCTTACGAATAGATGTTCGATAGTGCCTAGAAAGGCTGAGATAGCTGTCTTGTTGGAATAGAGCCGTTAGAAGGAATAAGTACGTCTTTTCCTTGTATTCCTTGGCGTTAAGACATTTAATGCTATTGTGGACACCATAGTAGCCTTACGTACTGTTACAGAGGCCTTTTCTTATACAGTAGTGGCTAGTGTTGTAAGTATCCATTTAGTGAGCTTTCAGAGGCCGCAGGTGACACAGATGAGGACTCATAACTGTAGCTACCTTGAGACTACTGTTACAACAACGCTTCGAATTTCCAACTGTTGGAATTTTTGCCTGAAAAATTTCCAACTATCTTGATTTTTGGACAAATATGAGGGGGAGGGGGATTGAGACACAAACCTCCCCCCCCCCCCCCCTCTCCTGTAGAGAAGTCCCTGATGGTCATTTTCTCTGCCGCATGCTCTCTTTTTCTAACCATTGTAAATATTAAAAAATAGAGCTGGTCAGTTTTGAAATTTTCCCTTGGTTCGGTTTTGGACGAAAAAATTGGTTTTTGGTTTTGGAACACAATACACATTTTCCCTTTCTTATGTATTAAACTGGGACAGGAGAGTACTAAAACATAACATAATAACAAACAAGTGAACTTGAAATGAAGTAAAACTGTATTACGATTGTTTCCTGTAAATTTAATGAACACAAAATTATATCTGCAATCTGCATACGCCTTCATAAAAAGTCATTCAAGCCCAAAGGCATAGATACGTGCGTCAGAAGTGTGTATGGGGGGACGGGGCTCAAAGATTCAGTCACAAAGATGCCGTTTGAGACGGAAACTTTATGATTCCACCATCCTGTCAGATTCGTTTTTGAACTATTTGAGAAACCAACTGCCCAATTTCAAGGAGAAGTTGCGAACTTTAGAATACGCCACTTACTTTCAGTAGAACAGATACCCATTTCACAATCTAACTAACCTGACAAGTTGACATTTGTACCCGAAAGGATCAAACTCTAAATTCTAGAATCATTCATTTACAAAGCACTGAAAAGGTTATGCAAATTACCGACAAGATCATCACCTGACCTGAGTTTCATGTCCATTCTTCCTTTCAGTTTGCATTGAATTATCATTGTCAGAGTGTCACTGAATTCTGAGAATTCCCGTTGCTCAGAAAAACAACCCAGCCACATGCATTTTGCCCGTATGAGTGTATTTTGGATTTTTACTTTCATTCTATTCAAATTTCCGATTGACACTTTGTATGACAGGTATGTGCAGATATGTGCAGCTAACGTTATTATTAATTTAACCCCTTTCCTGCAAAAAGGGGTTCCTCAACATCAACTGAGCTTTGAGCGAATTGATACTTTACAGGTGTCACAGTCATTTCTTTTTCAGTAATAGTGTTGTACTCTTTGGCGTGATGATTCGTGGCAACGTACTTTGGAGGACGATGACTGACTTATTGAATAACTGGCATTTGGCATTCCTATCATCATTTCTTATTCATATGCTACCATGCGTTTTAGCTGACATTTTGTTGATTATACAAAATCTATGGCGTTCTAATGTGAATATTCAAAAGTTAAGCAAAACCAAAAATATATGGTTTTTTTATCTCTTTTTTGGTTCGGTTTCCACTAAAAAAATGAGTTTCGGCTACGGTTCGGTTAAACTGACCAGCTCTTTTAAAAAATAAAAATTAAATGGTTTTTGTCTGATATTTTACCAACATTTATAAGACTGATACATTTGTCCCTTGGGTGCAACAAGGCTTTGCAATGCTTTAGCAAGTACATATGTATGTTTGAATACAAACATATGTATGTTTGTATTCATGTATGTCCAACTGTCCATACAACTTCTGCAAGACAGGTTTAGTTTCCTTTGACAGAATGTTTTCATATTTCCCAGCTCAGGGTTCGTACGTGGGTCTGGAAAACTGGAAAAAGTATGGAAATTTGGGGCGGTTTGGAAAAGGTCTGGAAAAGGTTTGAAAATATGTGTGTCGAGCCTTGGGGTCTTGAAAAAGTATGGAAATTACTGTTTTTAACAAAGGTTTAAGGTGTAATCATTCTGAGTAAAAAGAACCAGCATACAAGAATTATTATTTGTCAACGCCCCGCATTCGATAACAGAAAAATTCGGATCGGAAAACTTCGCACATTTTCAATGGAATACAACCGAGATATCACAGGTGTTTCAAAGCCGAATGCAGCTCGGAATTACGGAGAATTCCGAAGGTCAAGTCACATGTGCACTGTGTTTTATTGTCTTTGAAATTTCCAACGTGAAGGTCATTTGTTATTTTTGTATTTGTTTATCATGGGGAAGTGTGTTTTTTCGCTGAAATGGGAAACAGACCCTAGATTCAAACAATGGATTTCTCAGGACAAAACTTTGAATAAAAAGGCAATGTGCACAATATGCAGAAAATCATTTGACGTATCGAATATGGGCGAAGCGGCCCTTCTAAGTCACATGGCAGGTAAAAAACACGCTGCCTTAGTGAAAATGAAACAACAACAAAATCATATGGAAGGATTTTTTTCCGAAGCTACGAGAATAGGTAAGACTCATCTGACACCTGGCAATGATCTTCACCGTCACGGTGTTTCTTCAAAACAAAAACTTGACGCATTGGAAGTGTCTCACGAACATAGTCATGGAGCCACTGGCACTGGGGGCGTTTCAACCCTTGGAGACTTTGTTACCGACAAGAGTGTTTTAACAGCAGAAATTTACTGGACTTTGAATATGATGGAAAAAGACCATTCTTACAAGAGTTGTCAGGGTGTTTCTGACGTATTTCGCCTCATGTTTCCTGATAGTCAGATTGCTTCAAAATTTTCTTGTTCAGAGACAAAATCACGCTATCTTACAACGTTTGGAATTGCTCCCTATTTTTCAGAGTTGATGCTTTCAAAGATTAAATCTGAAAACCAGTATGTTCTATTATTTGACGAAAGTCTGAACGATTATTTGCAGTCAAAACAGTTTGACGTTCATGTTCGTTTTTGGGAAGGAAATTGCATCAGAACTCAGTATTACACATCATATTTTTTGGGCCATGCTTGTGCTGATCATGTTCATGACAAGTTGAAAGAGTGTTGTGAGTCAATTGGACAGAGAGGTATTTTACAACTTTCAATGGATGGTCCGAATGTCAATTGGAAGGCTTTTAATCAGTTATCAAAAAGTATTGATGAAGAAAATGGTCCAAATCTTTTAAATATTGGAAGCTGTGGGTTACATATAATGCACAATGCATTCAGAGCCGGAAGCTTGGAGACTGGTTGGAATATTGAGGAAACATTCAAGTCATTGTACTGGCTTTTTCATGACTCCCCGGCACGCCGTGAAGATTTTACCAGTATTACTGGCTCAAGTGTTTTTCCAAAACAGTTCTGTAAACACAGATGGATTGAAAATGTAGGTGTGTGCGAACGAGTGTTGGAAATTTGGCCTAATATTAAGAAGTATGTCAAAGAATTAAGCTCATCTTCAAAAAAATTCACGAAGCCTAAAAATAAATCATTTGACTCTGTTTCTTCTTCGTGTGACGACCCATTGTTTGAAGTGCGGACAAACATATTTTTATCAATTGCAAGAGATGTAACTCCTTTCTTGTTAAAATATCAAACCGACAAGCCTATGTTACCCCTTATGTGTGAAGACTTGTTAAAAACAATGACCTGTTTGCTTGACCGTATTATTAAACATGATACTATGAAATCTATTACCTCCATAACAAAACTGATAAATTTTGATATCACTGATACTTCATATCATAAAAAGACAGCAAATATCAACATTGGATTTATTGGAGAAAAACTGCTTGAAAATTTAAAAACTGAAAAGAAGCTTTCAGAGAAAGCTCTCTTTGGTGTCAGATCAGATACTCGTTCTTTTGTAATAAAACTTGTTACCAAATTTTTAGAGAAAGCTCCAGTTAGGTATGGCTTAGTCAGGAATCTTGGCTGGTTAGTGCCAAAACACATTGTTGAACAATCCGAGTTCTGTGTTAAACAACTCAAGTCGACTCTGAAAATAGTAGAAGAGTCAGGACACATTCTTGAATCCCAGTGTGACACAGTTATAAAGGAATACAATGACTTTCTGATGCAAAAAGCTAATTTTGATGACTTTAAATCATTTAATGAAGCAGAAAAAAGACTTGACAACCTATTTTATGCTCATATTGCTAACAATACAGATTTTACACAACTCTGGCAGCTTACAAAAAAAATTCTTGTACTGTCCCATGGACAGGCCTCTGTGGAGAGAGGCTTCTCTGTCAATAAGGAAATTATTGTTGAAAATATGTCAGAAAAAACTGTTATTGCTCAGAGAATAATAACTGATCACTTGAAACATGCTGGTGGTGTCAAAGGGGTAACAGTTAACAAGAAACTATTGCAATCTGCTGCTGCAGCAAGGCAAAGATATCATGCTTTTCTTCATGCTGAAAAACATCATAAAGTTGAGAAGGAAAAAGGGAATAAAAGGAAATCTCTCTTGAATGAAATCGATGAGTTGAAAGCAAAAAAGAAACGTGTTGAAGGAAACATGAACTCTCTTTTGAAAAGTGCAGATGATTTTTCAGATAAAGCGGAGCATACAGGAAAGCTGTCTTTCATATCTAAATCGAATGCCCTTCGACGATCGGCAAGAGATAAAGAGGTTGAACTAAAAAATCTCGATGAAGAAATTGACAACAAGCTAAAAGAATATAAAAACTGATTTTTGTTCATGGTGATCTCCATTTGATGCATGTTAAAGAGTTGGATAATTGGTGTTACTACAGTTGCAGTTTGTTTTCTCATTTGATAATTCATTTCTTCAGTTTCATTTGGATCATTGTTACATAATGTTTATGCTATAACCTGCTTAAGAAGCTTTTCAAACTACATGCACATAGCTTGTGTATGTTGAAGGATTATTACTGTTAGTGTGGATAATTTCTGAAACTATTTCAAGTAGAATATATTCTGGCACACAGACTGTCTTGTGGTAAGTTAGACATTTTTACTCTTATGATAAAACAATGTCAAGAAATTTTTATTTAATCTTGAAGTCCATATGTTGTCCAGAACTACCCATTCGTATAACAACAAACCAAGTGCTCTCTAAGAGAGAACTTGCTTTATTGTTATATGGGTGGGACACATTCCTTATAGATGTATGCTGAACACCGTATGAAAACAGATTTTCAGCTGTAGGGATTGTACATTTTCATTGGCTGAATACATACATGTTTGCAGCTAATTAACATGTAGAATCACTGCCAGTTTAGCTACCAGTACCACTTTGTTAGCATATATGTACATGTAGTAATGAACTTTCAAGGGTTGTGGGCCCTAGATTCCACTTGAGACGGTGCCTGTGCCTTCGGTTTTGATGGTAAATGATGTGATTTGAGTCTGGAAAAATGGTACGTCAGGTCTGGAAAAGGTATGGAAAAAGTATGGAAATTTTTGGTCAAAAAAGTGTAAGAACCCTGCCAGCTGTTCTCACTGCCATAGCCAGAAGGTTAAGTTTGATTTATTTTTTTTTTAGCACAAGTAGTTTCAGAGTAATGGTCGTTGATTGTACAAAATAAATACACTTTTGGTATTTTCCTATGATCTTATCTCTCTTAGGCATGAAGATTTAAAATTTGATCGTATTTCTTACAGTTTCTAAATGAAGAACATATTTGATTTTCAGATTTCTAGAGCGTGCAATTCCCAAGTAATTCCCAAGTTATGGTCTTTGGTTGTGCAAAAACTTCCATTAGTTTTTTCTTTCTGTGTGATAGTTTTTGCTTTCATTCCATCTGAGCCTGGGGATTGTGAGCTGCATATTTTTAAATGCATCTTATTTTTCTCTCCAAAATTGTAAAATGTGTGAGCATCAGAAAACTTTAATTTCTTACCTGGTATGACGAATCCATGATTGTCCAAAAGTTGTATATTTTCTTATGCTTCAGTTTTCTCTCAGAACTTGCAGAAGCGTCATGATTTTATTCTTTGTAAGGTAGGGGTTTCAGTATGAAACAACCACTTACGAATTGATAAAGGAGTAGCAGTTATCTTTCAAACTCTAAAAGATGATGGTAATAACATAAAAAATTTACGACAATATTTGTGGTCTAAATCTAAACACCACATGTCACAGGTCTGGATCAGGGACTCCCTGGAAAAACCTTTTAGTTTAAAAAAAGTTGCTTTTGTTATAGTTTTAATACTCTGTTGAGTTTATCCTGTTTGTTTAAATACAAAGAAATGAAATTCGAAACCAGGATTGAGACCGAACAGTCCTTTTATCACAACTGATGTTGAAACCAAGACAAAATTTCAAAATCAACCAGCTCTAGTAGATACAATTTATAGTAGTTTTTTCAAGGACAAGTTGATGTCAATTGAAGCCCATCAAACAATGTATCTGCAATACAGGTGTCGGTACCGATTCCTCCACCTCCCCCCCCCCCCCCCCCCCTGAAATTGACAGGAAATGCAGTTTGGGTTTCTAAAAAAGATAATAAAACATGCTGCAAGACAGACAATATTTTTCAATTGTTATTCTTTTATTTGGTATCCAAATGTTATAAAAAATAATCAGGCCTGGAAATATGCAGTCAGGTTCATAATGCCTATTTTAGTAATCATAACCTGTCGTAACCTGTTTTCTTAAGTTGTCCTATGATTTATATTTTATCAGTTTTGTAATAAATTATTGAAATAAAGTTCATTTACTCAGAAAATGGTGTTCATGTGATTTTGTTTTATTGAAATAAAGTTAATTTTACTCAGAAAATAGTGTTGATATGATTTTGTTGTACCATCATGATGTTGAATGACAACTCCTGTTCTCTTATTGAGTTTTGGGGAGTTTATGGGATGAAGATGTTTTCAAGACGATTCTGACTTTGGATGAATTGGCCCCCATTTGATTTGGATGATAAATGTGAATGTCCGAATTGTCCAAGGTCTGAATTGTCCAGGGTCTGAATTGTCATTGGCATTATTACCTTACCTTGTTTTAACATTTATGAAAAGTATGTAAACCCTGCATAACCAAGGGTGATAACAGCATGTGACATGTGACATTCAGCATGGAAAATGATCCTTGAAAATGATTAATTCAATAGATTTCTTCACACTTGTCAATAGTATTTACCATAGAAAGTGCTTCCAGGGGATAGGGCACCAGGCCCTTAAATTCTTCCCAACAAACGATGTGCCCAAATAAGATAATTGTGCCCAAATTATGCAGAGTTTGAAAGTTTTTCCGAAGTTTTGCAGTGTTTCGGCAATGTATAGTTTGGCCAGGTTTCCCTGATGCTTGTAATATAGCTTAGAGCTTACCTTCAAAGCAAACAATACAACAGAAATAATTTTTTTTTTTAAATCTACAGAGTTCGCCACAGAAAAGCAATCGGCGTTGACAGTGTAGTATACGACACTGTCAACGGCAATTGCTTTTCTGTGGCGAATTCTGTATGATCATGCACTTAAAGCTTGAGATCTATTATCTTCTTGTTTGTGGCATTTCTCAGTAAACACCATGCGTAATTTAGCTTACATTCAAATAGGCCTTTGGCTTGACTTTGGGAAACTAAGAAGCCTTCTCAAGTTAGTCAAGTGAACTTACGTAAAGGGTGATGGGAACCAGTGATAATGGTGAAGACCGATAACAAGGGGTTCTAAACTATCATTTTACGATGGGGACCTAAAACCTAAAATAGATGCCAAGGAGAAGAAAATATTGGTGCTTTTTCTCCAGCCATGCAGTCCACATCCATATTTGCCGTTGTGCCCAAATTAGACTGATCTAAAGATCTGTGGGGTAGGACCTCAAAGTTTCCCAACAATATTGGCCAGGTGTTTGATTACTGCTTAAAGTTAACAAGGAACCAGCATGATTTTTGTAGCTTTCAGTACACCAAATGTCACTGTCGGGGTTGACTGCAAGTAAGAGAATGATGATGCAGTAAATACTGTGTACATTACCCTAATAATTCTCAAGAAATAGGCATACTCATGATAATTTTGTTTATCCCACTTTTGGAGTCCTACTCTGTTGGCTGCATCAGCAAGAGTAATATTTGGATTTAGATTTGCCAAACATTGGAATGGAACAGTGAAGTGATGATCACTTTTGAGTTCAGTCAATGGTCGAAGGCAATTGTGAACGATTCACAGGTTACAATTTTTTAAACCTCCCCGTAACTGTAAATTTAACGTATTCGCAACTTATTTCCAGGCCTGACAATAAACAACAGATAATAGATATAATTTCTAAAATCAATAATGCTCTTCAAGAATCAAAAGTAGTTTCAACAAGTGGGTTTGACTGTACTACTGCTTATTTACTTTCCTCCAGAGTTTAACCATGATACATTCCCAAATTGCTAACTTGTAGATTCACATCTGGAGATCCCAAGCTGATTGTTCTGATATGGTAGGTATGATAAGGCCAAAAAAAAAAAATCAATTGATTCTCAGGCAATTTTTTTTTCAAATCAATGAGGGAGGGAGGATTTTATTTTTATTTTTTATTTTTATTTCTTCCAGATGGTGAGAAAGGATTAAGAGGCAAAAGTCACTTTCTGATGTCTGTTTTTACCTGAAAAGCATGGAAAGTGCATATTGTAAAATGATATACAAATAAAACTAATTTTATTGAAAACTAAAACTGTTTTTCTTTATTTTCTGATATCACCACTTTTTGTATTTAGAAACAGAACTCTGACTTCACTTTTAAACTTTTACAAAGCAGAACTATTTTATGAATACTAGATATTATTGACCACCCTCGTATTATTTTGGTATCATTGTGAGTTATTTTGATTTTTAGTATGACCCATGGTGAGAGTGTTCTTCTCTGTAACAGAAGGTATATTCTTTTTAAAAAAATATTTAAAGTGTTTAAAATAAATTTCAAGTTCATATAAGAAGCTGGGTCATTCATGGTTTCTGAATACCCTAACTGAGTTGAAAAGCGTAGTTAAAAAAGTTTTCGATATCCTTCGTAAATTAAGCGTTATTAACAATTTGAGTTAATTAATTTCTTTGGTAAATGACAAAACATTTCAGTTGTCTCCCTTTCCGGCTGCGCTGGGTAATAATACACTGTTCAGAAAACTGACAATTTCTGCCAACCATCTTTCACTGACACGTGCGATTGGTGCTTTGAAGGTCTGCCATTCTTATCCATCCAAATACCTGTGATTTCTATTGTAGCCTTATTACATTCAACCCCCCTCCAACAAACTTCACAAGTTTTCAAAGAAAAACATTCAATGCAAATTGCGGGGCGAATTTCAATGCAGCCAGTTTTTCAGTGGAACAGAGCGTAACCGCAAGCAATTTCGATATGGACGAACTGTCTCCAATACATTTTTTTTTGTTTTGAAACGGTGGTTAACTTTTAATAAATTCTAATTAACTCGATGCGTGTCTTGTGTGATTCGCTGTTTTGTCTGGTACTTTGTTTTTAAATAGCCATTTTGTGCTGGTTGCTATCAGTTGGGGCGAATTGTTCGAACGACTACGCCATTGCAATTCTTTTCAGAAATATAAAATTGGGCTAGTTTAGGCTATTTTCATAGCCGTGTGACGGACTTTAACAGCAACCGTGTTTACTGTTTTTTGCGGAAGCGTGTGTTTTTAAAAAATAAAACATAAGAAAATACAGTAAACTGCCATGTCTCCCAAGGAAGTTTAGAAGGGCGACTTGAATTTCGCCCCCAATGTAAGCCAAAGCCAGAGGCTCTCACACTTAACACACGCCTGTGTATATTTACCTGTTTATTCGTTGGTTTTGGGCCTTAAAACCAATAGTCCCTTTTCAATTTCCCTGTTTCCTATTTTCTTGCAATGACGGTCCAAATAAAAAGGCCCAACACGGGCCATTTTTTTCAACGCGGCGGTGCCTGAGAATCAATTCCTTTTTTTTTTTGGCCTAAGAAACAAATTTTACAGGAACAATTTTTTATTTTTTATTCAGGAATCTGTAGAATTGCCCTTGACGCATCCAGAACTGTATGAAGAAATGGGCATCAAGCCTCCTAAAGGTGTAATATTATATGGTCCGCCAGGAACAGGTAATGAATCTACTAAAATATTGAGCTATGGAAATGTTGTGTACTCAGATTGTCTGTTTATTATCACAAAGACTCTTCTCCACCCCCAGCATTTTTTTCTCTCTCCCACCAATATGACTGGCTGCTGAAATTTACTCTACCCCATCAAAGAATACCAATTTGAGGTCAACATCATATCATATCATATTGTATCTTTTATTTTCTTTTAATATTAGTCATATAATTTTTTTTTACAAATTAATTAATTTGGGTCTCTGATTGAATACAAAGTTGTCAACAGCATCAGAGTCATTTGCCGACTGAAATCAGTAGGGAAAATCTTATCCATTACTATTAATAAAACAAAATGAATTCCATCCAAAACTTAATGAAAATTTGTAAGTTGTAGATATGAATTAAAAGTCATTGCTTCATACATGGGTCACACAAGTGCTTAACTGGTAGAGTGATGAATTATTTTTGATCATCCACATTTTTTTCTCATGTTTTTGCTCTGTTACAATATATGGGAGAGTGCGTGTAGGCATTTGTAATCTTTCTCATTAGCACAATAACTTGAACATATCTCAATGGATTTGGTCAACAATGACTTGAACAAGTTAAAAAACTGGTATGGATTGGCCTTACTGAGTGGAGTTATGGGCCATAATTAGTTCATTTAGCCTGTTTTCAGCTTCTTAGCACAATAACTTTTAACAGATATCAGTGGATTTGATCCAATATTTTTTTATTAGCTCATCTTGACAAAGTCAAGCTGAGCTAATCGCATGGCTCTCCGTCCGTCGTCTGTCAACACCATGTTTTGGTCTTCTCCTCCAAAGCCACTGGGCCAATTCAAGTGAAAGTTTGTGTGAGTGATGGCCCTGGAGGGGCATTGCATTTTTGTTCAACTTGGCATGCTCAGCCCCATAGGGAGGGAGTGGGGGAAAATGCTCCAAAATATTTTTAAAATCTTCTTCTCATGAACCAGTGTGTACAATGACTTGATATTTGCTATGGAGCTCCCTTTTGAGGTGTAGAATCAAGTTTGTTCAAACAAAGTTTGTGAAGGAATATTTGGCTTTGTTATGGGAGGGGTAAGATTTTTGGCCCCACCCAGAATTTCTATTTCAAGAAACGGAGGGCCAACTTCAACCAAATTTGGCATGTAGTTTTAGTGGGTCCTAAGTAATTGGTTGATGCCTATAAAAAAAATTTTCACTGCCCTGTGACAACCTCAGGGGCTAAAAACAGAAAAAATTCAAAATCCCATATATTCAAAACCAGAAGGAACAGAGAACTGGTATTTGGTATGAAACATCCTTAGGATTTGAAGGAGGGATTTGTTAAAAAAATTGCCACCAGGTCAATCAGGGTGCCTGGTAAAGGGTATTAAAAAATGTTGAATCAGTAGTTCTATCCCTGGAGCATTTCATTCACAGATGTGTTTGATTGACATATTGTGTTTTTAAATAAACAAAAATTCTGCTATGAACATTTAATCTTGTTATTACAATCTCTCAATTCTGTGGGGGGACTTTTGTTTGTTTTAGAAAGATTTTTATTTATGTTTAATGAACCATTTCATTGCTGGAAAACATCTGATACCTGTATGCATGTCTTTAATTTAACCCTCTCAAAGCTGCAGTGTGGGTTCCAAAGATTTTTAGTGATGACATGAACAAACAAAAAACGTTTCAATACTGTTTTTTCTGGTTCCTTGGAAAAAAATTGATCTGATTCCTGTCTGAATGTCTTTAACTGATTCAGTGCTAAGTTATTTTTGGTTGTCAGAATTTGTTCACATGTCTTTACCTCATTACGATTTATGGGAGAGTGCCAGTGGGCACGCTCCCATAAATTATAACAAGGCAACTCCACACAGTCTAAATAATTCCACTTAAAAGAAAATATGAAGCACCTCCACAGAATATAAAGCTTTTATGTTACAGTACCTGCCCTTTAGAATAAAGCCCACATATGGGCTTCCAGCACTCTACCAGTTAATTTAACCCTCTCATGACTTTAGTGTGTTTTATTCCAAAGATTTTTTCTTTCTCATGATGGACTCTTTCTCTACTGATTTCATGTTGAATGAACCCTTTCTATGCTGGAAAACATTTATCTGATCCCTGTTTGCATGTTTTTAGCTCACCAAAGGGAGCTTAACTTATCACTTTCCGGCCGTCGTCGTCCATCGTGAACTTTACATTATCGACTACTCCTCACAAACTACTGGATCAAATTGAACTAAATTTTGTGTGCATGTTCCCTATCATATGACAATTCAAACTTGTACAAATAAACATGCCGCACCCACAGGGGGCACCACAAGGGGCATAACTCTGATAGCACCCATGAATTTCTTTCCAAAATTCAAAAAACTCTTCTTCAGATCCACCAGGCAGAATTCTTTCCTATTTGGTATACATTATCTCTGGGGGGGGGGGGGGGGGGGGGGGGGGGGGGGGGGGCATTTCAGGCAAATTTCTTAAAAAATCTTCTCCAAATCCAGCAGGCAGAATCTTTTGATATTTGGTATGCAACATTGTGGGGTGGATCTGATTCAAGTTTGTTCAAATCAGCCCCCCTGGATTCATATTTGGGCTCACTATAGAAGCTCGAATTCGAACTTAGTGCATTTCGGGCAAATTTCTTAAAAAATCTTCTCCAGATCCAGCAGGCAGAATCTTTTGATATTTGGTATGCAACCTTGTGGGGTGGATCTGATTCAAGTTTGTTCAAATCAGCCCCTGGGTTCATATTTGGGCTCAGTATAGGAGTCCAACTTTGAACTTAGTGCATTTCAGGCAAATTTCTTTAAAAATCTTCTTCTCAAGATCCAGCAGGCAGAATCTTTTGATATTGGGTATGCAACATGCTTGGGGGGGGGGGGGGGGGGGGGGGGGGGGCGAGGGGGGGGGAGATTCAAGTTTGTTCAAGAAAAGTCTCTGGGTTCCTATTTGGGCTCACTGTGGGAGCAATTAAGGCTCATTAGGGCCTCTTGTTAATTTAACCCTCTCAAGACTGCAGGTTCATATTTGGGTTGGGCTCACTGTGGTAGCCCGAATTATAACTTAGTTCAAAATGAGGAATTTTCTTTAAAAATCTTCTTCAGATCCAGCAGTAGGAATGTTTTGATATTTGGTATGCAGCATCCTTAGGGGGATGAGATTCAAATTTGTTCAAGCCATGTTCCTAGGTTCATATTTGGGCTCACTGTGGGAGCCCGAATGATAACTTAGTTCAAAATGAGGAATTTTCTTTAAAAATCTTCTTCTTCAGATCCAGCAGTCGGAATGTTTTGATATTTGGTATGCAGCATCCTTGGGGGGGGGGGGGGGGGGAGGGGGGGGATTCAACTTTGTTCAAGCCATGTCCCTAGGTCCATATTTGGGCTCACTGTGAAAGCTTGAATTGTAACTTAGTTCGAAATGAGGAATTGTCTTAAACAATCTTCTTCTTCAGATCCAGCAGTTGGAATGTTTTGATATGTGGTGTGTAGCATCCTTATGTGGGTGAGATTCAAGTTTGTTCAAGCCAAGTCCCTGGGTTCCTATTTGGGCTCACTGTGGGAGCGATTAAGGCTCCTTGGGGCCTCTTGTTAATTTAACCCTCTCAAGACTGCAGGTTCCACAGATTTTTAGCTCATCTTGACAAAGTCAAGCTGAGCTAATCTCATCGCTCTCCATCTGTCATCCATCAGCACCATGTTTTGGTCTTCTCTTCCAAAGCCACTGGGCCAATTCAATTGAAAGTTTGTGTGAGTGATGGTCCCGAAGGGGCATTGCATTTTTGTTCAACTCAACATGCTCAGCACCATAGGGAGGGAGTTGCCGGAATTGGCCATCTTGCTGCAGATTTAAAAATTTTGTATTCAGTACCCTCTAGAGGTGTTTAACTAAGATTAATCCACATAGGTTGTATCATGTGGCTTCATAGGGGTGCTCTACATTTTACATTATGATCAACTGAAGAAAAGGCATGATGCCCGGATTATTTTTGTCACTCCTCAAGGATTGACAGTGTAGTCTATGGAGATGGATTGCTTAATGTAGATTCATTCTTGGACTCTGTTTATATTGTGTTCTGTTCAAGATGAGCGCTTCAGGCCCCTTGGGGCCTCTTGTTATTCTTTATACCCCCTGCAATTGTTGGGTGGGGTGGGATAAACCTGGAATCGCCATCCGCCTGTCCATTCGTCCATAGACATAATTTTTTTCCGGAGAAGTTCTCAGACATTTATGGACCAATCTTCTCGAAACTTGGTATGCTTGTTCACCACCATGGGAACCTGTGCATCTGCGTTTATAGTTCTGGTTGGGCTTTTTTTTCAGAGTTATGCCCGTTTTGTCTTTGAATAATCATAGCACAGGGGGTATGGACGGGCCCATCTGGGACTGTCACACCTCTAGTTCATTTTTGCCTCAAAAATATTTCCTGTAACTCTCATTGGAACAAGCTTGTCAAGCTCATTCCTGTGAGTGAGTCATAAGGTATGTTTTTAGGCAACAATTTATAATTTTCATTTATTTAAGAAAAATATTTGCAAGCATCATCGGTTGGCTCTGTTAGGTAAAGGGTAAAAGTCTTAGTGTGTTAGACTTTATTAAAATAGATTGAATTTGCCTTCTAGTTTAACCCTTTACCTAATGAATCGGACTGCATCCTCCCACATATTAAAATTGAGCATTTGAAAAACATTATTTCCAAAAATGTGCGACAAACTATATCATGTGACCCCCTCATTGGAAGGAGCTCATCAAGCTCATTAAAATGAGGGCCACTTGATATGGTTTTGTGACATTTTTTTGAAAAAATTGAAAAAATAATGTTTAAAATAATAAATTTTGATATCATGTGCATTGGGTAACTGGATTGAAATTGGGATTGAAATCCTTAGGCAGCAACTTGTTTGGAAGGGTAGTTCAGATGTACTTAAATTTCTTGAAAACTAGGGAATGAGGTTTTTTTGTTGGTTAATGGTTAGCCATCTCAAAGTGTTTATTCATTTTTAACCCAACTTTGACATAGTCAAATTTGAGGTTATGCCAAGTTCTGTCGTCAGTCTGTCTGCCATCAACAATTCAATACAGCTCAGGCTAGAGGCCATATTTTTGAACCAATTTCGAAACTTCTTGGGTACCATAGTTATCACCATGGGACAAGAACGAGTGTTTTTGGGTGCAGTCCTAAATTCCAAGATGGTCACCGGCAGCCATTTTGTATCGAAATTTATGCAATCAGTTTTTTGTACAGAACTTATGTATGAAAGTTCTGATTTGAATAAATTTTTGTATGAATGTTTAGTAACATGGAATACAGGTTTTTTTGTCGTGCAGTAATTATACAAATTAGATGAACTTGGATTTATTCAGTGCTACTTATACACTTTAAGTACACATGTCAGTATTGCTCAGGCTGTCTGTTGCATTTATGAATCGATCTTCACGAAACTTCTTGGGTACCTTTGTAATCACCTTGGGACGAGAACGAGTGTTTTGGGGTGCGGTCTGAAATTCAAGATGGCTACCAGCAGCCATTTTCTACCAAAATTAGGAACAATCAGTTTTTTGTACAGAACTTCTACATGAAGATTCTGATTTGAGTAAATTTGTTATTGAATTTTTAGTAACATGGAATACATCACATATAATACAGGGTTTTTCTTGTGCAGAAACTGTTCAAATCAGATGAACTCTGATTTCTTCAATGCTACTTATACTCAGTAAGTGCACATGTCAATTCGGCTTGCACCAGAGGCAGAATTTATGAACCGATCTTCACAAAACCTCTTGGGTACCTTTGTTATCTCCTTGGGATGAGAACGAGTGTTTTTGGGCACGGTCTGAAATTCAAGATGGCTGGCGGCAGCCATTTTATACCAAAAGTAAGGTGCAATCAGTTTTTTGTACAGAACTTCTATATGAAGGTTCTAATTTGAATAAATGTTTGTATGAATGTTTAGTAACATGGAATACATCATATATAATACGCGTTTATTTCTTGTGCATAAATTATGCTAATTAAATGAACTTTGATTTATTCAGTGGGGCGCGGTGGCTCAGTTGGTAGAGGTGCAGGCTGCAAGCCGAGAGGTCCTCGGTTCGAATCCCACCTGCGGCAACCGCGTTGTGTCCTTGGGCAAGACACTTCACCCCGAATGCCTACATGGGGGCACGATGACGCTGTGTACTGAGGCGTACTGCACGTCGATGGTGCGCATGTCTTCAACCACTCTAACCCTGCCTGTGCTGCGGTGCAGAGTTCAGAGTTACGATGTTGGAGAGCTGACAGCTGCTCGTCGTTGCTCGGTGGTTCTCTCCGGGTACTCCGGCTTCCTCCACCCGTCAAACTGTCACGGTCACGATTAGCCATTGTGCATAAGTATGTGACCTTAAACACCAATAAATAAATAAATAATTTATTCAGTGCTACTAATACACAGTAAGTGCACATGTCAATATGGCTCATGCTAGAGGCGGTATTTATGAACCTATCTTCACAAAACTTCTTGGGTACCTTTGTTATCTCCTTGGGACGAGAATGAGTGTTTTTAGGGTGCGGTCCGCAATTTCGAGATGGCCACCGGCAGCCAATTATACAAACTTGGATTTATTCAGTGCTACTTAATGCACAGTAAGTGCACATTTCAAGACGGCTCTGGCTAGAGGCATCTATTTGTCACCCACCTTTACAATACTTTACCTGTACATTTGTTACAGGCCACGGTCAGTATTTATGTACAGAACTTTACAATACTTTACATGTACCTTTGTTATCAGGTCATTACCTAGATATGTGTCATTTCTCTATCACATACTATACATGTACATGCCGTACACAAGTGGAGCTATAGTGTCACTGACACTTTCATTCTTTATTGATAATGTTATACTTTGAAATTATTTTTTGCAAGTTACAGAGAATTTAAAAAAAAAAAACAGTTTTATTTGTGAAGGAATTAGCCCTTTACCCAATGCACATATCAAAATTTGTTATATTTTTATACTGTACCAATGACCCAGACTTAGCTGGTGCTAACTCCTTAAATTATAGGGCCAAACACAAATTTTCCCCCCCAATCCCCAAAATTTGCATAAAAAACCGAAATTTCAATGTCCTATATGGTCCTCCATACTTTCTATCCACTGCGCATGCGCAGTGTCAAGGAGCTCTCGAAATTGGCGCAAATGTCATTCTTTGTTTGGCCCTAAAATCAGTAACATGTCACTGATATTTGTGCTTGTAAATCTCAGTTTAAATGATACCAGACACATATTTATGAAAGAAATGGTGGATCTAAGGATGAAATAAAGGATGAGAGGAAGAAACAGTGGCAGAATGTGTTCAGGGCTGTAACTTATAATTTTTTTACGAAATTATTTCATGTTCCCTAATTTCGGGGCATGAGCCTTATGTTGTCATTCTGGCTATGAACTTACCATTGTTTGTTCAGCATTTCCTCGCTCCCTTTCCTTAGTACCCCCTCGCTATTCTCCCATGCTTTTGGCTTAATTTTGGAATTTTTTTTTTTACTAAAATTTCTTGGGAGTTTTGGCTTGGTAACAGAATGATTATTCTGTTGTTTCCTCATGTTTATGTCCTCACCCTTGGGTGATTAGGCGTTATCTGCATCTACCATCCAATGTACTGCAGTTTCTTCTCGGGAAGTCTCTATTTTACATCGGATAGTGTTTAAATTGGCGACTGATTTTGGGCCATGTTTACAGTGCCTGGAGTCATGTTTCCAGTTTTTGGACACTTTTGATTATGTTGACAACGGTTACTTCTGATAGTGATTACTTGTCTTCTGTTTAGTTCTGCTCATAGCCAGATACATTAATATTGTCCGTAAGTGTTACATTATTTTTTAAAAATGTTTTAAAATTTTTGTCCACACTTAGGCTTTTTTGGGATCCATTTGGGCTCACTGTTCCCAATGGAAACTTCGGCTCTTCTGAAAATTTTAAAAAAAAAATTTTTTTTTTTGAAATTATTTTTTCAAAATGTTATAATAGATTATATTATATTATGTATCTTTGTTTCAAGGGTTAGTGCAAGTACTATGACTGTTTATATTTTTTCATGATGAAAGAATATTGTTCAAATTGTAATGCGAGTAAATCTTCCTCTGATCCTCATGTTCATTGTGTTTCTTGTAGTCAATGTACTCGCACTAATTCTTGCTCAGTGTGTGCTAATTGGAATGACAACATTGGAGACGTGTGTCATGGTATATTGTTAGCGGTGAGGGGTCCATGCCAGTCCTCTCTCTGCAAGGTCACTCTAGTTTATCAGTTTCTTTTTCAGAAGAACAAGAACAGGGTGATGTTTCCGTGATGTCTTCGACAAGTGTGTCTCCGTCGTTGCAGTATATAAGAGATAGCGGCTAAGTGCTCATGGAAATACGACAATTGCCTAAGAGGTCCCTAGTAGGATCGATGGCTTTGATTTCCGCTAGCTCGCCCGGTGTAGCGACCATTCATCGAATGGCTCGGCAGCCGGGTTCGTCCGTTGCGGTCCAGGGAAGCAGTTTGGATGATGCAAGCACTATAAACATTGAACATGCACACCCAGCGACGATGGATCCGAGGATAGTACGGAGGAAGCCTGTCAGTCCGGTAGCTAGCTCAGCCAGGTCTATCCGGACCGCGAGCGAGAGAGGCCCCCTCTCTCTTACAACAACATCTGGGTCGCGATGTTGTTGTATGTTCGTTCGTTAGTCGGAGCATACGTCCACTCCTCCTGCTCGGGACGATCCGTCACATAGACTGTCCAACGTGGCTGTTCTATTGGCTTCCTCGTCCTCACGTCAGCACACATGACCGCACCATGGCTATGTGACCACAGATTTCCAGGGGACGTTCGCATATTATATAAATGCAAGAATGAATGTCCCTGGAGCTCCTGCTTCGCCGACCAGGAAATCCATGTTGACCAGGTCACACCATGGCTATGTGACCACAGATTTCCAGGGGACGTTCGCATATTATATAAATGCAGGAATGAACGTCCCTGGAGCTTCCAGCAGCTAATTACGTAAGACTGCAGCTCCACAGGCCACCGTGATGGACTTGCTATCGCAGATAGCTCAATTCATTGCAGCATCCCAGCAGCTATCAGAAACTCTTTCAATAAAGAACTATCTGAGCAAGCTGGGTTGGTCGCTCCCCTGCAGAGTCAGTAGGGACGACCAAGATTATTATGTGGTCCAGGCGGATGGTAAAAGGGAATCAGCACGGCTGAAATTTTCCCTTTCCGAACAACTTAAGATGCCGTAGATTTCATCCGGCATCACCTTTAGAAGTTGTTTCTCTGGACAAAAATGCTGCGTTACCTGATAAGAAACTGTAAGCGTCACTGGACAGACTTTTTCGGCCGGATAAGGGACATCGTCCCTGAGTTTCCGACCCAGTCCAGAAATGTCATCGACATTTGAACTTTTCAATGACGCTATATTCAAGCTAGCCTCTAAGACTAAGACTGGCAAATCCGGTTTCTTATCGCCTATGCGCTATACAGCTGCCTTTCATCAATGCTAGACATAAATTTGAAACGGCAGGACAAGGCACACCGAGAGTTTCTCTGCATTTGGACGACTAGGCTGAAGACCTGGAACGGTCATTGCCGGCGTCCATGTCTATTTACTCCAGTATACTGGAGAACACAATTTAGACGCATTTTCTCATGCAGATCACCTTACCAGATCATTATCACTACGTCTCGATTCGAAAGAATTCCAGGATCTTCAATCTTCCTTAAGAGTTCTTTCGAGGGCTATAGCATATTCTACGTATAACTCCGCCCTTTCAGTGGCAATATGGAGTTAGTGAGACGTGATGCTGCCCTGGCTGCATCCACAAGAGTGGATAGTAAGGTGAAAAAACTCTCTTCCAGTCGCTCCGGCCTCAGGAGAGCTTCCCTTTGTCGTTAAGCTTTCTACAATCTATATTAGATTACTAAGAAAGCTCCGGATTCTCTGCATTATTCCGCTTTGAAAAAGTCAGACTCAGCGGGGAGGAGTAAGGCAGGTTCTTCGGGGGCAAATACGTCCAAAGGAAGTTCCTATAGAGGATCAAAGCCTCTACGTCTTACTCCGAAGACCGTCAGAGTAGCGACATCGTAATGCTGGCCTGAGATATCGGCCCTAGGTCGACTGGGCGAGATACGGGTCATGGAGGATGTGTTCTCTCCTTCCGCAATCCTCGCAGGACCAGGAGGTGATTCCACGTCGACCAGGTCACGCTATCCGCTAGCCAAGGACACGAGGCCTTTCCAGTTGGGTCGTTTGCATATTATATAAATGCAGGAAATAACATCCCTGGAGCTTCCAGCGGCTATTTACGTAAGACTGCGGCTCCACAGGCCTCCGTGACGGATTTGCTATTGCAGATAGCTCAATTCATCGCAGCATCCCAGCAGCTATCAGAAACTTTTTCAGTAAAGAACTATCTGAGCCAGCTGGGTCGGTTCATTCCCCTGCAGAGTCAGTAAGGGACGACCGAAATTATTATGTGGTCCAGGAGGATGGTAAAAGGGAATCAGCACAGCTGAAATTTTCCCTTTCCAAACAACTTAAGGTGGCCGTAGATTTCATCCGGCATCACCTTTTAGAAGTTGTTTCTCTGGACAAATGCTGCGTTACCTTAGAAGAAACTGAAAGCGCCACTGGACACAAACTTTTTCGGCCAGATTAGGGACACCGTCCTTGAGTTTCCAACCCAGTCCAGAAATGTCATGGACATTTGAACTTTTGTATGCCGCTACATTCAAGCTAGCCTCAAAGACGGGCAAATTAGGTTTCTTATCGCCTAGTGCTATTCAGCGGCCTTTCATCAATGCAAGACATAATTTTGAAATGGCAGGACTAGGCATGCCGAGAGTTCCTCTGCGTTCAGTCGACTAGGCTGAAGTCCTGGAATTGTCATTGCCGGCGTCCATGTCTTTTACTCCAGTATACTGGAGACGACAATATTGTCTAATAGAATTTAGACGCATTATCTCACGCAGATCACCTTACCAAGAAGAACTTGGACGGCATTCTTCTGGGTTACGGCAGCAAATTAACGCTTCAGAACAATGTTCAGAGTCTGCTTCAATTGCTCCGACGTCTCGGTTTCATAGTAAACGAAAAGAAGTCGGATCTAGTGCCGTCCTATTCATTCACCCACTTGGGAATGAGCTTAAAGATGCGTAACAATCTCACTCGTCTGCCGTTAACCAGAGCAATATTAGTCAGTTGTTACGCTCGCTTTTGCCTTCACTCAGATGTAGTAACAGCGAGAGAATTCATCAGACTGACCGGTTTGTGTGGACCCGCTGCGAATTTTATTCCGATGAAGCGGATACGCACTCGTCCACTCCACAGATATTTTATCTCAGAATTGGAGTGTGAAGACTCATTCGCTCGAATCGAACATTGTCTTGTCGAATCAAGTGAACAAGAGTTTCAGACTTGGGTAGATTTTCAGTGGTTAACTCAAGGAGTACCACTGCAACTGCCGGATCCGAGTTTAACGATAATGACGGATGCGAGTCAAACAGGTGCAACTCTGAGCCCAACAGATTCAGGGTGCCAGGGTCTTTAGGATCTGCAGTTCCTAACAAGTACATAAACATCAAGAAATGATGTCAACATGGCTTGCGCTACGTCAATGAATGAACATTCTTCAGAATTTGTATGTTCAAATTCTGTCCGACAATTCGACAGTAGTAGCATATATTCGGAACCAGGGAGGCACTCATTCCTTTCCGTTATTCAATTTAACGGAAAGGATCCTTCTGTTCGTCCTAGAGCATCAAGTTCTTCTATCGATCTGTCATATTCCGGGTCGTCTGAACGTTCTAGCGGACTCCCTTTCTCGGATAGGTCATATGTTGTCGTCAGAATGGACTCTCAACAACGATTTTTCAATCTGATTTGCTACTAATGGGATCGTACAAGGGTAGACTTTTTTGCGACGCATCTCAACTATCAGTTGCAGACGTATGTGTCGCCGTGTCCAGATCCTCGAGCGTTTGCAGTAGACGCTCTCTCGATCTCTTGGGACGGTATGATAGGATACGCGTATCCTCCAGCACCATTGATTCAGCAGATATTGCTCAAGATAAAGCAACCTCACTGCAAATTCTGTTGGTAGCATCTCTGTCACCCCAGAGACCATGGATAAATCTTCTCAGGTGTCTGCTGTGGGACATGCCGCAGAAGCTTCCTCCATGAGAGGATCTTCTTTCGCAGGGGAAATCGCGCACACTGCATCACCACACGCAAGGTCTCAACCTTCACGTATTTTCGTTGTGCGGTCCTTCTTGCACGGCAAGCAATTTACAGGACGAGCAGTGGATGCAATTTCTAACCGTAGAAGGACCTCCTCTTCGCTAAATTATGCTGCTAAGGGGAAGGTTTTCTCACGGTGAGGTAGGGATCATTCTGTTGATACCTATGCAGATCATGATAGTTTACAGATTGGATCTAATGTCTCTTTATCTAAGTTACGGAAAACTTTTCGATAAATAGACCTATTGTCCTTTCCATAACCCCCCAATGGTAAATAAACTCTGGAATAATACAAAATCAAGAAAATATCTTTTAGTTTTCAGCTCCCGATTACGTGTAATAAATTTAACTTCGCCGTCGTTACGTTTCTGTGATTTTAGCTCGCTCGAAAATTCTATGAACGAATTTTTTAATTCTCTATGGGAATTTGTGTGTATTTTCGGAAGAGCGTCCATTTTGCAACAATGCACAAGTGACGTAATTGGGACAGTCCATTTGAGAACAGGTAAATTTGAATTTTCACGGCTTGCCTTTGCCGAAGGCGTGTTTTGACGAAGTTGGAATATCAGTTCGTCGTGATGATGGTTCAAAATAAAACTGAAGTCTTGTTCAAAACGCGTTAGTGAATTATTGAATAAATAAAATATACATGTATTGTAGTCGTGACGTAAATTATTTTATTAATACGTGCCGTACCAGTTTTCCAAATTTGTCATGTCTTGCCGACAACTGCCCTCAGTACATGTATGTTGCTACAGACCTCCATTTAGGCTTTGATTGTTTGTGTGACAGTGACACGGGTACAGGCGAAAACAACACCGTGTGAAATCCGGGGCCCGTTACTTTCGGTTTGGCACAGGAGTCCGGATTTCTTGGGTTTGGACTGCCCCCATCCAAATATGGCCTAAAAGACCTTGTTTTAATTTTTTACCTCGGCACGTCCTTTGAATTCGGACCCCCCCCCCCCCCCACTAACACATACATAATATTCTGATTTCTGCGTCAAATAATAAAGAAGGAGGTGTATCGTGAATCCAGGCTGGATAGATTCCAGGGCCGAGGAAAGGTTGGGGGAGGGGTGTTCTTGCTTTTAATGTTTAGAAGTCACTGCTAAACAACAAGAAAACCATGAGATAGTTGGGAGGGGAGATGTATCCTCTCATTTTTAACTGCTCAATTTTCAACAAATTTATTAGAGAACCATAGGCTAAATACTCGGTTTCAAAACGAAACACAGAAAAAGGCAGAATTTAAACGAATTAATTTCGCCATCGGAACTGGTGCCGTTCTCGCCACAATCAATTGATGCCGTTTTCGCTCACTCGGTGCCGTTTACTCC
The DNA here is from genome assembly GCA_031216915.1 of Pictodentalium vernedei. NCBI lineage: Eukaryota > Metazoa > Mollusca > Scaphopoda > Dentaliida > Dentaliidae > Pictodentalium > Pictodentalium vernedei. The sequence continues at coordinate 137,831,028 of CM062295.1, forward strand.
AGGTGCCGTTTTCACACGGTGCCGTTTTCGCTATAACCCGACACAAGTCCAAGTAACCAATTTTCTTTTAAGAAAGTTTATAACTAATAGCACGAGAGAATTGGCATCTTCGAATACAACCCTGACGAATATGTATAATCACTAGAAAGCTTATTGGAAAATTGTAGGGGAGGGGGGGGGGGACGTCACTTCGTGATCACGCTGCCCCCTCCCCCCCCCCCCCCCCCGCCATTTCTCAGCAAGCACCTGATAAATATTCTGAGGGAGAAATCACTAGTAGGCAAAGTTGATCAGAGAATTTATATAATATTAATCATATTTCGACTTCACTGATTATACCCAGCATAGGCGTATATAGACCACGGTCCAACTTTTTTTCCATGGCTGCGGGGGGGGGGGGGGGCTGGAAGATTTTGCCCGAAAAGTAACTACGTGCGTAGTAGCCCTGGTGTGGATGTTCGTGAGCGTGTCTTCTCCTACTGGTGGGGTTAAGGGAACCCTCCCCGGGAACATTTTTAAAAATCTGATCCGCTTGAGGTTTTCTAGAGAACCCAGACTACCTTACGAACCTTGTAACTGGAAGAAAAGACGATCGCTTTTGTAGAGGTGCCTGGCTGAATGTGTTTGAGCGGTCTCGTCTGGTATCAGGCAACTGCAATAAAACATTATATGCTTCTCGGGATTCAGCTGGAGGAAATACGTGTAATGTAAGGCCGGTGTGCCCATAATATGAGAATATAGAACCCTACAGGTGGATGAGGCTTTAACATTATTCATGTGGGTCGATATACTATTAATAATAGGGCCGCTGATTTGCCGTGGTTCTCAGTTGAGAAGGTTTTGGTTACTCATGTGCTTCCAACTGCCTCCCGATTCCCACGCATCTTTCCTCCCAATACTGAGACGAACTGCTTGAAGACACTCTGTACCCCTATTCTTCACAATCCCTCCAATAAGCATACTAACCATCGCATTTGTGACAATCACTAACCACTAACCACGTCCTTTATTCTCCCATCCCACGTCCTCTTTATACTACTCCCAGTGAATTTTGATCTAGAAGATTGAGATTTTGGACTTCCTAATAAAACGTATTGCAAGGTCACCACTATGCCCAAGTTACACATTTGGCTCTCCTTTTCCACCGTATTTCCCAATTCCCCCTAATCTCCAGTGATCGCGACCTCAACTTGAACAACAGTGACCACCCCTCCCCTTACAATAGTGCCATTGTCAAGGTACCCTTCAAAACATGTCTTCTCTTTGTCTCGCAGGCCAAACAAAGACATCTTTCTTTTGACCTACTATCGCCAATTTTGGTTACAATCCCCATGACTCTTTCTCTAACGTTTTTTTTTTTTACCTTTGGTTGTCTCTATTTCTGAGTTCGATACATCGTTTGGATAAATCCCTACAAACTTCTACCATTACTGCAGTTAATTATAACGAAATTTTTAAAAACTCTAAGTTATGAATTATTATCTCGACTGTCTAATATTTCAACATACCTGTGTTACTTCCACTGGGTCCAGTGGCGGCTCAAAGGTGTCTCCCCTCTGGATATACTTTAGCAAGGGGCGTCATATATGCCCAAGACCTAAGGTAGGATGCTGATAGAATTATAGATGGCGGCAGGGAGTATCCCCGGGAAAATTGGGAAAAAATTTCAATCCCCGAGGGCTTTTTGGCCACTAAATAAACTATGTTCCCTTTCAACCTGCAACATTTTTCAGTGGATAGGTAGATAGTGTGACATTTTATATAATAAAATCAATCAGCAACTGGAGCTTTCGGCCACTTGGCCTTAGTTGCCACATTGTGGGGACCTATATTTATTTATTTATTTATTGGTGTTTAAGGTCACATATTTATGCACAATGGCTAATCATGACCGTGAGAGTTTTACGGGTGGAGGAAGCCGGTGTACCCGGAGAGAACCACCGAGCAACGACGAGCAGCTGCCAGCTCCCCAACATCGTAACTCCGCACTGCAGCACAGGCAGGGTTAGATTGGTTGAAGACATGCGCACCATCGACGTGCAGTACGCCTTAGTACACGGCTTCATCGTGCCCCCACACGGGCAATGCAGATGAAGTGTCTTGCCCAAGGACACAACGCGGTTGCCGCAGGTGGGATTCGAACTGAGGACCTCTCGGCTTGCAGCCTGCACCTCTATCAACTGAGCCACCACGTTGTGGGGACCTAGTGAGGGGACCTAAGAAGTGATGTCACAGTAATGTGACCCAATTTAACTCATGTTAGATTGTCATGGTAGCCCGCGGAAGCGGCCATCTTGTGACGCCATCTTCATAGTGACACGTGGTCTTAATGTGCATGCGCAGCGCGTGTTGTTAGGGTGATAGTACTTCTGTCGGACATTTTTGTCTGATGGAGGCCGCCATCTTGGTTTCTAAGGTAGCACGTGGTTACTATGAGCCTGAATGGCCTACACCAAGACGGGGGTATGTGCGGAGGGTTTGTTCGTTTGAATAGGAGTAAATCTGATTACCCAGAAAGACCCACCAATCCATCCAAACCAACCAAAACGACTATTTGATATGGATTCCTCACGAATCCTTCTTTTTTCAATAACAGGTACGTTTCTTTGTATAAGAGTAGTTTTACTTTGTAGAATTACCACAAACAAGCCGACAATCCCTCCAATTCACCAAAATGCGCCCAAAACAACCGTAACGGACTTGTACTCCCCATCTAGGGTTTTTTGTATTAGCACGTAGTGCTATAGGATCGAGAGTATGTTCTATCACACTAAAGTACTGGTCCAGATTTTCCAAGAACCCTATTTTTGTGTCTATTACAGATACTACTCTAACACTAGCAGTATGTCTAGCCCAAACTAGCTCTAGTTTGTTCCCTCGTCCAAGTCTTATAATCACCAGTGCTTGGTTTCCCATAACATGTATGCAGAGTTATCTTCAGTATGTATAACGAAAGCCTATATGATTCTTATAGCCACGAATCCATCGAAGAGTTACTGAAAAGTCATTGCTCAAGCGACTCGAATCCCATCGAGCAAATGAGCTATAGAACAATTGCTCGTTCGAGTGACTCGAACATACTTTCTTCGACTCATTTAGGTATTTGAGGAAAGCCAGTATACAAAATGCCCGACGGAACAGCGTATCACCCTAACAACACGAGCTGCGCATGCGCACTAAGACCACATATCATTATGAAATGACGCCACAAGCTGACCGCTCACGCGGGCTAGCACATCAACCAAACTTGACGTAACTGGGTCATGTGACTAACTTGGCGTAACTGGGTCACGTAACTATGACGTCCTTCCTAGGTTTCCCATTAAGCCCCCCCCCCCCCCTCCATGTGACACGATCTCCACATCTAGTACTGATGATGTTACATAAATGCACAGTACATCATGCAGGTAGACTTTCAGAAATACAGGTAACATTAGCGTCCTGCGTGATGAAGTTTATATTTTTTATAATTGTTGACAATGACGAAGTGACCGAAAACCCAAGATATCAATCACTTCTATTACACGTGGAACGACAGTCCCCCACCTTCCCAACACTTAATTATAAATTTGATAATTTTTTCCCACGGGGCGCCTGAAGCTTAAGCGCGCACACTGATAATATGGTAAATTTTCTGGATACGATCCCGTCAGACATGCATTCACTGTCATAGCATGAAACATCAGTGATGCAACAAATCCCGAACCCCAAACTAAATGCCAAATGACACTTCACTATTAATTCTATTATCATATGATACTTGTTAAACATATATTGGCCTATACAACAGAACCAATTGTCGCAAATGGGAGTAGAGTTTTACGTTGTAATACCATCACGCTGATTGTATCATCAAAATTATTGTGATGTGTATCGTAAAAATTACGACAGATTTGATGGCCGGCGAAAAGACTGGACATGATCAGTTATTGATGGTTGACTTTTTGTGTGATATCTTCCTTGCCTTTAGCGCTGCAAAATCTTCAGTCTACAGTGTCCACGTCAAGTCGTTTAATTCCCGATAACTCAATAGCTGTCATCGCGCGGCCGCCAAATCTGTCGCGGCACACAGTGGATCTGACATCGGTTTTTATAAGAATGAGGAACCTCTATTATTAAATATAGATACTCTCAACAGGTATCAGGGAACTAAGAATTTGAATTATAGTTACCCACCTTGAATTAGCGTTACCCGCCTTGAAAGGTTGCACTCGGAAATGATGCAATTGTTACGGAATTTAGTAAAAAGGCTATCGGTCTGCGATCGTAAATTCTGACTCCAAGCATTGTGATTAGTTTAAACAGTATTTATTGCAAACAAACCCAAACGATAACAGATAAACTGTCAACATTAATGTGAATTCGGCAGTAAGCTGAAAGCTTATACAAGGCCTTTTCCACCTACACAAGATTACAAAGAATCGTCGATGACAATAGCAGGTATGAGTATCAAGTACAAACAGTGTTTATCTGCATTATACAAGCGTTTGAAAAGCGACATAATCTTGTATGGAAACAGTCAGGGATGGGTTGAGCTGCACGAAAAGTTGGAAAGTGCGGGGTGAATGCATTCATTGCGTAGAGTTATTTATTTGTGTCTAAAGTCCCACACCTATGCGAAATGACTAAGCGTGACGTAAGATAGAAGTATAATCAAGGTAACTCCAATTATTTGCCACCCAAGACGCCCATTTGGAGGACTTTCACCCAAGCATTGATAACAGAGTCACGGTTGATCAGTAGGGCTTCGCCTGTTTACCACTGTAAACAAGTGTAGCTTAATTTACAGGCATTCCCATGGAGATCATCTTGATATTAATTGTGGGTTAGTATTTATTATAGTAAGTATATAAAATGGGCTAGTACTACATTGGGGTTAATTAATGAATCGCTTACTTGATAAAATAAAGTCGTGTACAACTTCAAAGATAAGGCAGTTGTCGTCATTACTCAGGAATTTTGAACCGAATAGAAGTGTAGAGGAGTCCGCTCCAAACGGAAGGAGATTAATTGAATAATTACGAGCATCGGAGAAAACTGGACAGTGCAGGAGAAAATGAGCGGGAGTCTCTTCCTCTCCACACTGGCATAGAGGGGTTGGTGATAAGTGGTTGCGATATAAGTGAAAATCGAGGTTACTACATCCTAGTCTCAATCTACAGTGATATATTTGGGCTGTGCGACATTTCGATCTACGGTAGAACCTTGGCGGTCGTCGGTTGCCATCGTTTAGAAAAGTCTTGAGGTTCGTCAATGATGAGTTTTCACGCACGGACAAGGGCAAATTATTCCATTGGTCAGTAACGCTGGGTATGAAGGAAGATTTATACAGCTCAGTCCGACAGAACGGAACACGGTGGTTTAGACCTGATCGAAGACTTAGTGTAGGATTGGTCGAAGAAGCACGTGGCGGGATTTTACTGGAAATGTGCAGAGGAACCATACGGTGGTACATTTTAAAGAACTGGATAAACTTGTGTTTGTAGCATCTATCTTGCAACGGTTTCCATCCTGACTTACTAGCAACGACGGTTGCCCCAGTAATAATCCTTGCCGCAGCAATCTGGATTTTTTCCCGTTTCCTCCACTTTAGTTACAGAGCAATTATCCCAAACAGTATCGGCGTATTCAAGGAGGGGCCTGATAAAAGCAAAATATATTTTTTCTAAGACACTACCGTCTGAGTTAAATTTGTGCTTCCTAGGTAAGACTAACCGGGACCAGGCCTTTGCGCAAATATGGTCGATATGGTCATTCCATGTACACGTGCTATTTAATATGACTCCCAGATGTTTATGATTAACGACTTCAGATATCTGAGAACCGCCAAAGAATAATGGTGGATGGAAAGTAGGGCTACTTTTTCGAGATATTAGCATACTCTCAGTTTTATTTGGATTGAACTCTACCAACCATATTTTAGCCCAATGTTCAGTTGTGGCCAGATCTTGATTAATTATTGTAGAGGCTTCTTCAGGGTTTTCTATAATTAGATATAAAGAAGTATCGTCTGCAAATAGGCGTATACTGCTCAGAAGATCTTTGGCTATATCGTTGATATATATAAGGATCAGCAAGGGTCCGACAATAGACCCCTGTGGAACACCTGCATTTATGGTTCTCCAGGCGTTGTGATTACTGAGAGAACTACGGAGCCCACCAACCGCGAAGTCCCATCAGCCCGTGGCGTTTTGTGATTCCTTACCAGACGATACCAGACAGAGGCTCCATATTCTGGGTTCAGGTTTGTTACCCCACGAGCAAGTCGTGTTCAGCATAACAAAGACCAGTTTACCAGTTATCTACGATTTTTATTAACAAATAAAACTCAACTGCCAATCGTTTTCTCTGGTATAAAGTAAAATTCACAATGTTCAGTCAAAGTTCATACCTTATAGCAACAGTGGCGGCATCCATCTTACTTCTTGTAGGTAGGTACTTGCTCGTTGGGAGCCCAGAGACAACTTCCCAAACATCCAGGAATCGGTGCTTATATCCACTAGATTTTTGATGCCAAACCTGATCACGCGACTACCAGTCAGCGGAATAGTTAGGGAAAGTTCCCGTGACGTGGCAGTCACCATTGTTAGATGCTTGTACTGCCATGCAGACTGTCAGCAATCTGCATGCAATCTATCGAGTGGTTGTTCCACAAACACATTCTGCCGGGGTTCTGTTGACCGGGGGAATTGTGTGATAGAATTTACAGTTCTGCAACTTTAGCATTATGTGATGCCCGTTTGTTCTGGGAGTGTGATTTATGGGTTGATGACAGCTATGACAGTTCAAATAGTACCAATTCGGAGATGTCCGCCCGTGATATTTATCAACTAAAACTCGACTACCGGCGTTATCTCTGATCAGCTCATCCACCGAGTGTAGGTCAGTCGGTCGAGTGTAAGTCGGAGTATTTCTTATTAGTTTCTCCAATTCTACGAATATCGGCTCTGATGAAAATTAACAGCAATAATGTGAGTCCCATTCAAACTAATAGAAAACTGTCCTGTTATTTCTATAATTTCCATGGAAGAACTATAGCTCTTCTTTCGAGCTTGCTTAACTTCTGTGGGCCAACTTCGCAACACAATCTTTAAAAATAAACAGCCTTTGGAAAATATATTGTTTCAATAAAGGTTTGAAACATTCTATTGACATCTTGCACTATTGTTGAATATGCCTGATAAAAAGAGGGTGATTTGATGACTCTTAGACCTAAAAAATACAATTTACTTTTTGTGTGTTTTTGTAGGGAATTGCCTGAAAAATGCACGTGACCGGTACTTCCTTTCGTGTCAGTTTTTCTCTCTTATTTGTTGCATGACCCCTGTTCTCGGGTGAGAAAAAATTGTCTGAAGGGCTATACTTGATATTTGAATGGCAGAATCGGAAATTCGATCGCAACTGCGCAGAGGGAGTTGATAATCTGCTCTGTGCGAATGTGACCGAGTTTGATGACCTTCTCTGTGCGAATTGCGATCGAATTTCCGATTCTGCATCGATAAAAAGGTCTATTCGTTTCGGCGCCATTACCGGGTTATTGTTTTTACTGTTTTATATTTATACAAAAACATGGTTGATTTCGAAATCTCCGTTGACGCCTCACGAGTACTCAAATGACGACAATTAAAGAATAAAACATAGTTTGGATCAATAAACTCTGCCCAAATGTAAGGAAATACGTGTACTATCGATTGCAGCCGGTAATATGGGCGAAAGCTTGATATATATTCCTAATTTCGAGTTTTGAGTTCCCATAAAAACTTGATGGGAACTTTTTCTATAGGATTGAATGGGAAGAATCTGAACGTAGAGGGGTAGCCACTACGTTCGGATTGCTGAACTAATTTTTTCGCCTGAACGTTGCTATTGTCGCATGTGGGAAAATATTTAGTTCCGTGATACCTGTAACTTTGTTTCACTCTCGAATTCAAATTCAAAACCTGGGCATATTGGTCTGCGTCACGCAGCGCGTTCCGTGTGGCTTGTAAGTGAAGCTAAGCGCACATGTTTGCAGTTGCGGCAATAGATCTGGGGTCCAATGTGTTATTTTTACCGGAAGCGTTTGTCAGAGAGAAAACTGATTTAGGAACTCACTGACATCGGCACATGTGTGCGGTTGCGTACGAAACTGAATTTGCTGCCGCGAATCCAATCGGCATCGGACAGAAAATGTCGGTGTTCGGCGTCCGAACGATGAGGCTCGTAGGCCCATATAAAAATAGTCCGCCTTCTTTTTTGGCATACTTCCTTTTCTTCTCTCAATTGTTTTACCGTTTCACCTCTTTTTTTTTGGCCTCTGGTCGCCCCCTGAACCCACTCAAACAGACCACTCCCAATGGGTGGAGCAAAATATTCTCCGCCTCGCGAGTTCCAACTTTCGGTTTCTGTATTTTCTACTTATGACAACTTATCCACTGTGAGTTGATGGTATACTAGTTAAATAGATTAGAATATTTGCCTCCTCATCTGCTCGTTTCAGGCATAGTGGATGAAATTTGGCGCAGATTGAACAAATTTGAGAAAGACTGGTGCTCAATTTGAAATAACTTTTAAAACTCAACTTAGATTAGAGAAGGAGGTGGGGTTGCAAATAAAAAATATAGATACTAGGCTGAAAAAACAGTTGTTTTAGACAACCCCTACCTCCGATCCAAACTTTGCTCCTCTTGAATTTACTTCCCACCTCCTGCACGGGATGTAATTTTGTCTGTTTGCGTTGCATTCCAAGAGGTATTTCACGATTTCTACCACAGTATGTGAAGATTCCAACTGTTAGTCAAATAGTGATTCGAAATTCGAAATTTCTAGATGTTGATTTTATTTTGGGGGGGGGGGGGGGGGGGGAGGGAGCCCCACTCCCGCGACAACGAACGCGCACGTCATCCGAGAAACGTGACGTTTTTACGACATACATGTAACAATGATTATAGCTGAATTCCCTGTGACCAAGAGGGGTGGCAAACCGTCCCCGCCCCCTCGTCTCATGCGCGCATGGTTCTTGGAACAAATTCAAATGACCTCCCGTTAATTAATGATATGTGTTAGTTCTGGTGTAGCCGTTTAACTTTCTCCCTACATTTCACTCCCACCCGATAGGATAAAATCTCGTGTGTTTCCCCTCTCTAAATATACAAAGAAACATTTGCTTTTAAAAAGCTTATTTCTGGCTCCCAAGATTGGTGGAAGATGAAAAGATACACGCATGCCATGACGGAATATCTCACCCCCTGCCTCCGCTATGTGACTTTGCATTCGATTTATATATTCTTTTTTTCTTCATATTTGAAGATTTTGTTTGTAAAGTTAAAACTTTGAGCTATAACTGAGACGTTGTAACTTTTCCTCTTAGTAATGTGGAAGAGAGATAATCCACGCACACTGAAAACTACTTACGGTAAGTTTTACAAGCCTAAAATTAACCTACCCTCGCGAAGTATGTTACAATTTTTTTCTAACGATTATTTGAATGGTATTAAAGGCCGACGACCCAAAACATATGTAAAAAACGAACGCGAATTACTTTGGCGAAGTCCAAGTTCAATGTTATTGAACTGGTTCGGACGGGTGGGGAGGGGAGGGGGTCGAAACATGACACGTCGTGAATAGCCATGTTAATCTTATAAAATTTAGTTCAAGTTATATGCTCTGCCCAGACTTCAAAGAGTATGGGCTATAAATTCACTGGCAGAGAAAAATTGGAACGTGTGTCTATATGTCACTTGGAGAGGTGGAGTGCATTTTTTGTGAGCATCGTGTACACAGTCAGTGATGCCAGATCGAGGATCTGCCGCCAGCTATTTCAACCCCACACTGTCTTGAATCCGTTTCCTTGCAAGACATATATATGCGATAAACCAAAGATGGTTAGCCCATTTCCCCAAACTTGATTTCAATGCGATTCGCTTGACTTAATTATATTCTACCCAGTTCAAGGACAGGACAGTGCCGGAGTGGACTTCAGGTGGTGGAGGTGGGGTTAGGTTTCATGTTGGTAAATTTGGCGAAATGGAAGTAAAAGCCGGTAATCTGACAGCAACATACTTTAGAGCTTGATTTTTCGATAAGTAATCCGCGTTGGATGCAAAAAACGTTACATCTGGGCACGGTGGCTCAGTTGGTAGGGGAGCAGGCTGCAAGCCGAGAGGTACTCTGTTCGAACCCCACCTGCGACAACCGGGTTGTGTCCTTGGGCAAAACACTTCACCCCATTGCCCACGTTGGGGCATGGTGGCGTTGTGTACTAAGGCCTGATCCTCGTGGATGGAGCACCTGTCTTCAACCAATGTTATAACCCTGCTTGTGTGGAGTTACCATGTTGTGGAGCTGCGAGTTGCTTGCCATTGTTCGATGGTTCTCTCCGGGTAATCCGGCTTCCTCCATCCGTAAAAATGTTGTGGTCATGATTAGCCATTGTGCATAAATATGTGGCTTTAAACACCAATAACTAGCTAACTAAAAACGGTACATAATTTGGTTCTTCAATCAGAAATCTGTTGAAATCAGTGTTTTGGTCTTCAAGCAGAAACCTGTTGAAATCGGTGTTTTATCGCCGAATGTGGTGGGGATAAACCCCATATATTGAAAAATATGGGGTTTATCCTCACCCCAATCGGCGATAAACTTCGACTCCACTAAAGAATTTTCATCGAAAAGGAATTTTCAGCAGAAAAACATTATTAAATCACAAGTCTGCTTTCGTGCACAATGTTTCTATTCTTAAGCTGTTACAAAATTTAAAAGTGTGAACTTCAAAATTTTATTTAGAAAGCCTCAACAGTTATTTTCCGACGTATTTTATTTATTTTACAGAAACGGTCATCACTTTGTGATCGTAAGTTTCACTTGGGCCCGAATTTCGCAACAAACGTACCGATGTTGTGGAACAGTTCAGATTTATGTTTTGATCTGTATCCAAATCCATCAAAACACAACTCCTTGCAACTACCTCGAAACCCTCAGGTAAAAATAGATTATGCTATCCGTTATGTCATTGGTAAACAAACATGTCGGCTGCTGGCGTAAAATGACAGTGAGCTTTTGAGTGAAATCAAGGGAAAATGAAGACCCACCGATAAGGTAGTAATGCGAAAATTTGTTCCTTCATCTATTCTTTAATTTGAGTGGTTGATTATAATTGAATAACAAACAGAACAGGAGATACGCGATATAGTCTTACGCCAAGTATGTTTTGGAAAATACTATAATAATTTTTAAAGTAAGCCAATAAATAAAGTGAGTCTAGAGAATAGAGACTCTTATACTCCTTAAAAGTGTCTGAGGAATGTATAATAATGTCCGTTGACACGTGCTATATTCAAAAGCGAAACTATAAAAACTAAGACCTGAATGAATTTTTAAAACATAAGCTTCTCACTAAACAACCATCCCAATAACAGCTCAGAATTACTAACTCCGGAGGAGGTATCCCCTTGTTTCATAGTAAAACAGGTGACCCAAGGGAACACCCTCCCCCCCCCCCCCCCTTTTCCTTGCCCTGGGTCAAATAGCCCAGAGCGAAGAGGGCAGCAGAACGGAGTCACTGCCGAAACAGACAGCCTACCTAGCTATAGTAGCAACTGTTAAATGAATGACATTCTGAGCAGTAGATAACAGACCTAACAATAGAGGCCTCCAGAAATGGACTCGATATTTCTGAGATAAAAATTCATGAATGTGGATGGCTGAGCGCAATGAGCAGCCTTCAAAAAATCTATAATAGCGACACTATTAATGTAAGCCCAAGATGTAGAAGAACTCTTACTTCATGAGCCGAAATCTTAAGCACAACTGCTGAGTCAATGATATACCATAAGCAGTATCGATAGTTAATTGAATCCATTAGCAATAGAATGGAGCGTAACGTCCTTCTATTAGGCATCAAAGACAGAAGAAGCTTACGCCCGTAGTAATAAACAGATATCTGTTTATAAATACATAAACTCTAACCGGACAGAGTAAAGGCCTATGCCCGAAGACGGAAGGACCTTAATAACAATAGGTTCCGGATATTAATTAGGAGCCTGACTCTTATGCCAAAATCCAAAATTAATAGTAAAGGAAATAGTGTTTCCGATACTACGAAAGTGAGAATCGTCCACCGATAGTGCAAGAAACTCACTGACTCTTCAGAAAAAGAGAAGCCAACAGAATTACTGTCTAAAAGGTCAGAATTTGAAAACTACTGTTTCCAGAGGCTCAAATGATTACTTAGCTAAATAAGAACCGACGTTAAATTCCGTATAGGAATTTAATCTAATGATTCTAAGTCTATTTATCGAAAAGTTACTAACTGACTTAGATAAAGAGACATAAGACTCAATTGTAAACTATCATAGAGAGCATAGGTATGAGGTAACATAAACCTATAACCTTAATAATAACAGGCTGCAGTAGATCTTGTCAAACAAGTATACAAAAAAGTTGCAATGATTAGTATGGAGGGATCCACAATATCAACATAGTGATCCCTACACCTACGACGGAAGAGCCTCCACTTTAGCCGCATAGTATAGCGAAGAAGAGGTTCTCCTATAGTAAGAAATCGCGTCCAAAGCTCGTCCAGTACAATGCTTACAAAGCAATAAGGACCACACAACGGAATATGTGAAGGTTGAGACCTTGCGGGTTGTGATAAAGATGACACGATTTTACCCAGCGAAAAAAGATCCCCTCATGGAGGAAGATTTCGCATTAAGTCCCACAGTAGACATCAGAGTAAATTTACCCACAGTCTCTGTGAAGACAGAGATGCTATCAACAGAAATGTATTGTGGTTGTTTATATTAGCAATACTTGCTGAAACAACAGCGCAGGAGGATACGCATATCCTATCATTCCGTCCTATTAGATCAATAGAGCGTTAACAACATAAGCTCAGAGATCCGGACAAGCAAACACATACGTCTGCAATTGATTAGCGAGTTGTGTCGTAAATAAATTATCATTGGGCGCTCCCATTGATAGCAAATCTGATTGAATACTTGTTTGTTGAGAGTCCATTCTGACGGCAACAAGCGACCCATAAGCGAACGGGAGTCCGGTAATACAATCAGACGACCCGGAATATGACGGACCGAAGCAGAACTTGGTGTACTATAACAAACAGAAGGATTCTTTCCATTAAATTGAATAACGGAAACGAATGAGTGCCTTCCTAGTTCCGGAGATACGCCACTACTGTCGAATTAACGGACAGGATTTGGACATGCGTTTCTGAATAATGTTCATCCAATGACATAAAGCAAGCCTAAAAAAACATTATTCCGTGGAAGATAAGTGCTTGCTTAGAGACTGCGGAACCCAAAGATCCTGGCACTTCGAATCCGTTGGGATCAATATTATATCCCAACCTGTTTGACTGGCAACCGTCATAATTATAAAACTCGGATCCGGCAACTGCAGTGGCACTCTCTGAGTCAACCACCGAATGTTTGCCCCAGTCTGAATCTCTTGCTACACTAGATTGACAAGAGAACGTGTAAATCGAGCAATTCATGGATTGCTGAAAATTTGCCGTCGAAGAGAAGCTTCTCCGAGAACGAAGCGACTCTGAGAGAGTTCTTCACCTTACTATCCACGCGCGTGGATGTAGCTATGGCTGCGTCACGTCTAACCAACTCCAAGCAGCCACTGAAGGGCGGAGTTATACGTGAACAAACTACTGCCCTCAAAAGAAATCACATTGAGGATCATATCCCGGAATTCTTTCTCTTGAAGACGTAATGATAACGCCTCAGAAAGGTGGATTACGTATGATAAAGCGTCTAAGTTAAGTCTATTAGACATCATTGTCGTTTCCACCATTGTGGTTGGAAAAGACATAGCCGGCGAAAAAGATTCTTTCCAGTCTTAAACCACGCCGTCTAGACGCATATGAACTCTCGGTATGCCCTGTTCTGCCAAAATAAATTATTCGTATAAATGATAAAAGGCAGAAATGAGCATTGCGGACAAGAAACTAAACTATCATGCTTGGTAGCAGGCTTATATATATATAGCGTCGATAAATAATACACATGTTCTAATGACATTATTGGACTGTGTCGGTAAGTCAGGGACAATGTCCCTGAACCGATCCAAAATTCCGTGTCCAATGACGCTATAAGTCTCTTATCCAACATCGCAGCAATGTAGTCCGAAATAACAATAACTGGAAGAAAATGCCGGAAGATATATATGGCAGCTTCCGATGCTACTAAAGGGAAAACTCGAAATCTTTCGAATCCCTTTCGCCATCCTGTCGGACCCTATAAGCGTTCAGTCGTCCGTACCTGATGCAACCGCGGACCGCACCGACCCAGCGCCGTCGGATAATTCCTGATTCGACCGAGAAACTGTCGATTGCTGGAATGCTGCGAAAAAACTGTGCTAACTCGGATAGCACGTCCGTCACTGAGGCCTGTGGAGAAGCGGTCCTACGATGCATTGCCGCTGGAAGCTCCGTGATCGTTACCCCGTGAATACTACTAATATGCGAGCAAACGGAGTGTATAGGCCTCGTGTCCCTTGGCTACCAGATGGCGTGACCTGTTCGCCGTGGAATCACTGAATGACGAAACTGATCGGATACTCGAGGTCACGTAGCCAATGTGCGGTCGTGTGCACTGCTGTGAGGATGAGGAAGCATTATCGACAGTCTCTCGGACTGTCAATATAACGGAGCGTCCCGAGCGACGGACATATGCTCCGAATGTAAAATATCTGAACCACAATATGCGGTCCCCTATGTTGTTGAACGAGAGAGGGACCTCTCTCGCTCACAGCCCGGACGGACCTGGACAAGCCAGGAACCGGACTAACAGGCTTCCTCCGATCTGTCCTCAATCCGCCGTCACTGGGTGAGTACTAAAGTAATTATAGTGCTCGCATCACCCAAATCTCCTTCCTAGACTGCAACGGACGAACCCGGCAGCCGAACCATTCGATGAATGTACGCTACACCGGGTGAGCTAGCGAATGTCACTCCGTCGATCCTACAAGGGACCTCTTAGGCGATAGACATATTCCATGAGCACTTATTGCCGCTAGCTCTTCATTAACTATGACGTCAGAGGCACACTTTTGAAAGACATCTCCGTAACTTTTGCGAACAAGAAACCAGAAATGCTTGGTAATAGCAAGCATATAATAATAAATATATAGCGTCGTTCAATAATTCGAAAGTTTGTGTGACATTATTGGACTATGTCGGAACTGAGGGACGATGTCCCTGAACCGAACCAAAAATTTCTAAGTCCACCGACGCTATCAGTTTCTTATCCGGCATCGCAGCATTCTGGTCCAACGAAAGAACCTGTAGAAGATCAAGTCAGATGACATACACAACAGCATATGTTGTTCCGAAAGGGAAAGCTCGAAATCCACCGAATCCCTTTCGGTATCCCGTCGGACCGGATGAAATTTTCGGACGTCCGTACCCGCTTCCGCGGAGCGTCCCGACCCAGCATCGTCGGATAAAACATTATGCGACAGATTCAGTTGTTGCTGGGATGCTGCGATAAGCTGTGCTATTTAGGATAGCACGTCCGTCCCCGAGGCCTGTGCAGTAGCGGTCTTACGATGCAATGCCGCCGGAAGCTCCGTGTACGTTGACTCCCGCACACTTTCCTATGCGAACGTCCGGAGTCTGCAGGCCTCGTGTCCCTGGCTACCGGATGGTGTGACCTGGTTGCCGATGATTCTCTGACTGGCGAAGCTGACTGGATATCCGAGGTCACGCAGCCAAGAGCGGTCGTGTGCGCTACCATGAGAATGAGGAAGCCTTATTGACAGTCTCTCCGGACTGACTATATGTCGGAGCGTCCCGAGCGGCGGACGTCTGCTCCGAATGCGAAACATTTTGTACCACAACATCTGGGGCCAGATGTTGTTGTACGAGAGAGGGGCCTCTCTCGCTCTCCGTCCGGATGGACCAGAATGAGCTATGAACCGGACTAAAAGGCTTCCTCCGTTCTCCCTCTAATCCGCCGTCACTGGGTGTGCATTTGGTTGATTTATAGTGCTCGCATCACCCCAAAACTCCTTCTAGACCGCAACGGATGAACCCTGCTGCCGAACCATTCGGTGAATGGAAGCTACACCGGGCGAGCTAGCGGACGTCAAAGGCCGTCGAACCTACTAGGGTCCTCTTAGGCAATTGGCGTATTAACATGAGCACTTTTCCGCTAGCCTTTCATTAATTGTGACGACGGAGGCACACTGTTGGAAGACATCACAGATACATCACCCTAATCTTTATCGTCTGAAATAGAAATTGATAAAGTAGAGTGACCCTGCGGGGAAAGGACCGGAATGTCCAATTCCCCACTAACATACCGTGACATACGCTTCCCATGTTGTCATCGAAATCATCAGATACAGAACAGGAGTTAATGCGAGTACACTGACTACATATAGAATGATTATAAAAGTCAGAGGAAGACTTCCTCTTATTACAATTGATCAAAATCCTTTCAATGTGAAAAGAAAACAAAGTCCTGGTACTCGCACCAACCCCTGACAATCAAAATACATAATATTAATATGATCCATTAACATAGAAAAAATAATTAAAATCAAAATATTTTGAAAAAATATTTTTTCAGAACAGCCCAAGTTTCTGAAAAGATCCCAAGCCTAAGTGTGGACAAAAAATTTAAAAATATTTTAAACAATTTATGCAACACTTACGAACAATAATAATGTATCTAGTTATGATTAAATTAACATCAAGATATTATTTTCAAAAAATCCCCCCCTCACACAGAGGGCTGTTGTAAATGTAAACAATGAGTGTAAAAACACTAAGACTCCAGGCACCCAGGCCCGAAATCAGTTACCAAAAATACACTATCTGATGCAAAACAGAGACTTCCAGGGAAGAAACTGCAGAACATCAGATGGTAGATGCAGAACACAACGCCTAACCACCCATAGGTGAAGACGTAAACATGGGGAAAAGAACAGAATTCATTCTGTTATTCAGCTAAAACTCCCAATAAATTTTAGTAATAATAATTACAGAAACTATGCCAAAAGCATGGGAGAATAGCAAGAGGGGACTTAAAGGAAAGGGAGAGAGGAAAACACTAAAAAATCAGTGTAACTAAATAACAAGAATGACAACAAAATGGCTGCTGCCTCGAAAATAGGTAACTTAACATAATTTCATTAAAAATTTTAAGTTACAGCCCTGATAATATTCTGTCACACATTATTCCTCTCCTCCTTCTATATCCTCCTTAGAATCACCATTTCACTAATATTTATGTGTCTGGCATCATTTAAACTGAGATTTACAAGCACAAAGATCAGTCAGATGTTAACTGATGAAGGGCCAAACTGAGAATGATTAATGGCGCCAATTTCGGAACGTCCTTGACACTGCGCATGCGTAGTAGAGGTGAAGTGTGGAGGGCCATTCAGGACATGTTTTCTTTGGTTTTAGATGCAAATTTGGGGGATTGGGGGGGCAAAATGTGTGTTTGGCCCTATATTTTAAGAGTTAGCACCAGCTATGTCTGGGTCATTGGTACAGTATAAAAATATAGAAATTTTGGGCGGGGCCAAAAACATTACCCCTCCTATTACAAAGCCAAATATTACTTCACGAACTTCGTTTGAACAAACTTGATTCTACACCTCATATGGAAGCTCCATAGCAAATATCAAGTCATTGTACACACTGGTTCTTGAGAAGAAGATTTTTAAAATATTTTGGAGCATTTTCCCCCACTCCCTCCCTATGGGGCTGGGCATGCTGAGTTGAACAAAAATGAAATGCTCCTTTGGGACCATCACTCACACAAACTTTCACTTGAATTGGCCCAGTGGCTTTGGAGGAGAAGACCAAAACATGGTGTTGACGGAGGACGGACGACGGACGGCAAGCGATGAGATTAGCTCAGCTTGACTTTGTCAAGATGAGCTAAAAATCATCCATCCACATGTATTTTTGCAAAAAAGGATCCAGAGAAACAGATCAACGTTGTGTGGACTTACTCAGTTTTGCTTCCTGAACACTGCTCATAATTTGTTTTCAATGAGGAGTGAAGAGTGACGTTTTTTAAGTAAAACAAACTTTTTCAACTATTTAGGTAGGAATATTATCTGTTGTAGACGAGTTGCGATGGGTAAAAAGTTAAAGTGTGTCACCTTACTGTGTTCTCAATGTCTATTTGTTTTACATCTAAGCAAAATCCCAAACTTAGATCACCAAATGTTCCTTGCTAAATTTTTTTCTACTTCTTTGAAATATATATTATAGGCAATCCTTTAGTAAAAGGCTGAATTTTGTATGGTTGTATGGTTTTGCAAACATTTAAAAGGATTCTTCTGTCTTCTTTGGTAAAGGGTCCAGGGCCCATGCCATTTGAAAAATTTGCTTCATGGGGGCTCCAATTGGGAATTTGTTTTGGAGGGGAAAAAAACATACAAAGACTAAGAAATTTTAAATTCAAACTGAGCAGAGAACATTAAGACTGATACCTAAGCAATTGCATGTATACTACAAGTAAGTTTTATAACTAGCAGTCATATGGAATCACATTCATGCAGTCTCTGGAGTATCTATTAAACAGTTCTTATACCACTAAAGAACTTGTCATTTGCATTTGAATTAAGAGACTTTATGCAAGCAATTTAATGTAAAATTGGTGTCCTGAACTGGGCAGTCATAAGGCCTCAAAAAACTGATGGCTGTCTGAGGCCTTATGACAACCCAGTTCAAGGCAACAGTTGTACATTAAATATTTGTTTAAGTGGCTACTGAGATTGGGAAATTTGGGGTTAAGAATAGGAAAAATCATGCCCAAATGTCATTGGGAAAGGGTCCCATAAACGGCCTCTGCACATACCCCCAAAAATGATAAATTATAAGTAATTTGTATATTTTTTATACTTACCAATGGCCCAGACTAGCTGGTGCAAACTCGATATTATCAAGGGCAAAACACAAATTTTGAACCCCCCAATCCACAAAATTTGCATACAATACCAACAATTGAAAGTCCTATCTGGCCCTCCATACTTTTACCATCTGTGCATGCGCAGTAGTCAGGAAGAGACTGGAATTGGTGCCAACATCATTCCTTGTAGACCGGCATACTAATAATAACTCAGCGGGGAGGTATGAGTGCCCACTCATGGGAGGGCCATTCCCATCTGGGCCATTGGTAAGCATAAAAAATAGACATATTACTTTAAATTTATCATATTTTTATACTAATAACCAATGGCCCAGACTAGCTGAATTGTAAAAAGGTGGAGGTCTTAAGACTTAAGAATTAGCAGACCAAATATAGCTAAGCTTGCATTCCAAGGTGAAAGGAAATTAAATTTAAAAGGAATTACATGTATGTCTCTCTATACAATAATAAAGACATATCATAAATAAGGAGCCATATCCAAGTAATTCCATAATCTTAGCATGAAAGATAATGCTAATTGGGTGTAACGAGCCCCCTATTGTAAGGCAAGTCCGGACTAAGCCCCTAAAATTACGATGGCGTATTCGAGAGTGAGAGACTAACCCCCCACAAACATACATAAACAAGAGGCTCCAAGGGGCCTGAGGGCGCTCACCTGACATGGTAGCCTAAATATCACCCCAGAGAATTGATTTCAACAAGCTGCAACCTCTCCTCCTAAGAAAAGCTTATACCAAATATCCAAAGATTCTGACCAGTGGATCTAAAAAAAAAAAGATTTTTAAAGAATATTCCTCATATTGAACTAAGTTATAATTCGGGCTACCACAGTGAGCCCATATATGAACCCAGTGACTTGGCTTTAACAAACATGAATCTCACCCCCCTAAGGATGCTGCACACCAAATATCAAAACATTCCGACTGCTGGATCTGAAGAAGATTTTTAAAGAAAATTCCTCATTTTGAACTAAGTTAGAATTCAAGCTCCCACAGTGAGTCCAAATATGGACCAAGGGACATGGCTTGAACAAACTTGAATCTCACCCCCCTAAGGATGCTGCATATCAAATATCAAAACATTCCAACTGCTGGATCTGAAGAAGATTTTTAAAGAAAATTCCTCATTTTGAACTAAGTTATAATTCGGGCTACCACAGTGAGCCCAAATATGAACTCAGAGACTTAGGTTGAACAAACTTGAATCTCCCCCCACCCCCACCCCCCAAGCATGGTGCCTACCCAATATCAAAAGATTCTGCCTGCTGGATCTGGAGAAAAAGATTTTTTAAGAAATTTGCCTGAAATGCACTAATTTCGAATTTGGGCTTCTATAGGAAGCCCAAATATGAATCCAGGGGGCCATTTTGAACAAACTTGAAAAAGATCCACCCCATAATGCTGTATACCAAATATCAAATGATTCTGCCTATTTGTGGGGGAGAAGAAGATTTTTTAGTAATTTCTCTAATATACATAGGGTGCTATCGGAGTTATGCCCCCTATGGAGCCCCAAGTGGGCATGTCCATTTCATTTGAACAAACTTGAATTGACATATGGTAATGAACACCCATACCAAGTTTCGAGCAAATTGACCTAGCGGTTTCAGAGGAGAAGTCGTTTGAAAAATGTTCACGATGCCGGACGGACGACGACGGACGACAGACAACGGACGGCAAGTGATAAGTTTAGCTCCCTTCGGTGAGCTAATAACATAAAATACTACATATATCTGCGGATGTTGCCAATGTAATCAACGTCAAAGGAAAAAAACGGAAACAAGACATCAGGCACACAGAAAGGCCCAAAGTCAGTAACCAATTTAAATGCTACCAGATGCAAAGCTAGATCTTCATACGAAGAAAAAACGATACATCGGATAGAAGATGCAAGACCAAAACGACCTAACACCCCTAGGGTGAGGATGTAACATGTTAAACTCCCAAGAAATTTAATAAAAAATTTCAATAAACAAGAGGCCCCAAGGGGCCTTAATCGCTCACCGGGCAAAGTGATTCAAACAAAATGGTTCAAAGAAGTATTTGGGGTCACATTCAGTTAGACATGGTTCATCAACACTACAAAGGAATGAAGTCATGAGAGACAAATTTTATGGAACTGGGGACATGGCTTGAACAAACTTGAATCTTACCCCCCTAAGGATGCTGCATACCAAATATCAAAAGCATTCATCAGCTGGATCTGAAGAAGAAGATTTTTAAAGAAAATTCCTCATTTTGAACTAAGTTATCATTCGGGCACCCACAGTGAGCCCAAATATGAACCCAGGGACTTGGCTTTTACAAACTTGAATCTCCCCCCCCCCCCCCCCCCCCCCCCCCCCCCCAAGGATGCTACATATCACATATCAAACATTCCGACTGCTGGATCTGAAGAAGAAGATTTTTCAAGAAAATTCCTCATTTCAAACTAAGTTATCATTCGGGCTCCCACAGTGAGCACAATATGAACCCAGGGACTTGGCTTTAACAAACTTGAATCTCAATGATCCTATACTGAGCCCAAATATGAACCCAGGGGGCCGATTTGAACAAACTTGAATCAGATCCATCCCACAATGTTGCATACCAAAAATCAAAAGATTCTGCGTGCTGGATCTGGAGAAGAAGATTTTTGAAGAAATTTGCCCAAAATGCACTAAGTTCGAATTCGGGCTTCTATACTGAGCCCAAATGTGAATCCAGGGGGCCGATTTGAACAAACTTGAATCAGATCCACCCCACAATGTTGCATACCAAATATAATAAGATTCTGCCTGCTGGAGCTGGAGAAGAAGATATTTTAAGAAATTTGCCTGAAATGCACTAAGTTCGAATTTGGGCTTCTATAGTGAGCCCAAATATGAATCCAGGGAGCCGATTTGAACAAACTTGAATCAGACCCATACCAAGTGAGCCCAAATATGAATCCAGGGGGCCAATTTGAACAAACTTGAATCAGATCCATCCCACAATGTTGCATACCAAATATCAAAAGATTCTGCCTGCTGGATCTGGAGAAAAAGATTTTTTAAGAAATTTGCCTGAAATGCACTAAGTTCGAATTCGGGCTTCTATACTGAGCCCAAATGTGAATCCAGGGGGCCGATTTGAACAAACTTGAATCAGATCCACCCCACAATGTTGCATACCAAATATAATAAGATTCTGCCTGCTGGAGCTGGAGAAGAAGATTTTTTAAGAAATTTGCCTGAAATGCACTAAGTTCGAATTTGGGCTTCTATAGTGAGCCCAAATATGAATCCAGGGAGCCGATTTGAACAAACTTGAATCAGACCCATACCAAGATGCTCCATACCAAGTATCAAAAGATTCTGCGCACCGGTTCTGGAGAAGCAGATTTTTTAATAATTTTTCTATAATTCATACGGTGCTATCAGAGTTATGCCCCATACAGAGCCCCGATGGGATGTGGCCATTTCATTTGAACAAACATGAATTGCCATATAGTAATGAACATCCACATGAAGTTTCGTGAAAATTGGACCAGTGGTTTCAGAGAAGAAGTCGTTTGAAAAATGTTCACGACGCCAGACGACGACAGATGCCGGACGGCCGGTGATAAGTTAAGCTCCCTTCGGTGAGCTAAAAATAGCCAAAAAGCTTAGGAGTTTAACAGGAAGGGTTCCTGGAAGGATAGGGAAGGAACACTTCACAAACAGTGGAATAATCATCAGTAAGAATGACGTCAGGCGTATGTCCCGAAAATGGGAAACATGAAATAATTTTTATAATTATTATAAAGTTACAGCCCTGAACGTTTGAAACCACCGTTGTTCACTTCTATCATCCATTAACAGCCTTGGGTCCACCAATTCTTGCATTGATTTGTGCCTGGCAGCCTCAAAAAAGGAGATTTTAAAGCACAGATGTCAGAACATTGTTACTGACTTTAGGGTCAAACAAAGAATAATGTTGGCGCCAAATCCGGTTTCTTCCTGACTACTGCGCATGCGCAGATGGTAAAAGTATGGAGGCCAGATAGGACTTTAAATTTTCGGTATTGTATGCAAATTTTGGGGATTATGGGATTCAAAATTTGTGTTTGGCCTTTGATAATATCGAGTTTGTACAAGCTGGTCTGGGCCATTGGTTATGAGTATAAAAATATCCCTGCATTTATAAATGGTAAACGAGCACGTGCAATGGTCATAACTGTTGAAATGGAAAGCAGGAGAGAATCTCAACCACTGAGAATCGAAAGGCATCTCAACAGCCTAGTTGTTACATTTCACACAAGGGATTAGTAGTCTGTAACATAGATATTTCTGCTTCCGAAACTTGTCTGTTTGTATTTAACTGGTTGAGAGCTAGATTATTTTTGGTGGTCTGCATTTCTTATTCAAAATTTGTTTCATTACAAATTATTGGAGAGTGCCCATAGGCACTCCCCAATAATTTTTAATAAAACAAATTTATATAAACAAAATTTTATTTGCTTTTGAATAATATGAAACATGAGCAAGAAAAATGTTGCCTTTTGTTCTGGTACCATCAGTCTTTTGAAAGCCCTGATAGAGGCTTCTAGCACACAACCAGTTTATGATGTGATTTCATGAAAAAATAAAACAATTTTGAAACAGAGTACATGCAATGTAATGGGGACATAATCATTTAGACGTAACCCTCTACCTAAGGATTTGGCCGCATCGGTCCATGTAATTTACAAATTGGGAAGTTGAAAAGATATTATATTTTTTTAAATTTCAACAAAACCATATCATCTGACCCCTCATTGGAATAAGCTTGACCAGCATGTTCCAATGAGGGGTAACATCATATGGTTTTGTTCAAAATTAACAAAAAATTTTAAGAAAACAAGAGGCCCCAGGGGGCCTGAGGGCGCTCACCTGACATGGTAGTCTAAATATCAAACCAGGGACTTGACTTGAATAAGCTGCATACACCCCTCCTAAGAAAAGCATATACCAACTAGATGAAGCAATTGTGCCCACACAATACATAGGATTTTCCTTCTATTTTCAGTTCCTGCACATTTACGTCCCAAAATTGAGATAAACGCATAAAAAAACAGATTTTTTTTTATATTTTTGTTCAGAAATTTTCGAGGTCCCAAACAAAATATTTTCAGCCTAAAATTTTTTTTTCTTCTTAAAATTCACCAAAACACATAAAAAAACAAAAAAGTTAAAAAATTTATAGTAATTTATATATTTTTTATACTTACCAATGACCCAGACTTAGCTGGTGCTAACTCTAACAAAACCAGGGCCAAACACAAATTTTGCCCCCCAATCCCCAAAATTTGCATCCAAAACAAAAAGAAATCATGTCCTAAAGGACCTCCATACTACGCCTCTACTGCGCATGCGCAGTGACGCAGTCGTCCCGAAATTGGCACCAATTATCATTCTTACTGGCAGTGCCTGGTCAGCGCTATGTACTCAGCGGGGAGGCAAGAGTTCCCAACTCCAAGGAGGGCCATCCCCGTCTGGGTCATTGGTAAGTATAAAAAATATATAAATTACTATAAATTTTTTAACATTTTTATACTGTACCAATGACCCAGACTTAGCTGAATAGTAAACAGGCTGGAGGGCCTAGGACATAGAGGAAAATCCAATAAGCTCAACTATATAGTAAAGAGGTAACCCCTTAAGGAGAAAAGGAGTATTAGGCTTTACATGTATCTTTCTTATTTAATATTAAATTAGAAAGATACACTACCCTTAATAATTGAGCACAATAACATTCATGTTCTCTATTAACATCCAGTATAACCCTTATACTAATTATTTTTAAAGCAAGCCAATAAATAAAGTAGTCCAGAGAATTGAGACTCTTTATAATCATTTAAAAGTGTCCGAGTATTGTATATTAAAGCCCGTTTGACACTTGACATATACAAATGCTTCACACCGAGCTACACTTTAAAAATAGGACATGAATGAATTTAAACATTAATATTACACTCTAAAACCATCCCGGAAGCGACTCAGAAATACTGACTTGGAGGAGGCATTCCCTTGCTTTTCACTATAAAGCAGGTGACCTAAGGGAACACCCGCCCCCCCCCCCCCCCCCTTCCCCTTGCCCTGGGTCAAATAGCCCAGAGCGAAGAGGGCAGCCGGACGGAGTCACTGCCGGAACAGAAAGCCTGCATAACTATAGTTGCAACTGTTTAGTGGACGACATTCTGAGCAACAGATAACGGACCTAAACAATGCAGGTCTCCAGAAATGGACTCAATATTTCTGAGATAAAAATTCGTAAATGTGGATGGCTGAGACCAATAAGCAGCCTTCATTAAATCTGTAATAGCAACACTATTAGCATAAGCCCAGGAAGTAGAAAGAGCTCTTACTTCATGAGCAGAAATCTTAAGCACAGACTGCTGAGAAGAAGATAAATCTTCATAAGCAGTACGGATAGTTAACTGAATCCATCTAGCAATAGAATGGACTGAAATGTCCTTTCTATTAGGCATCAAAGACAGAAAGAAACGTTTCCGTCCCTTTCTGATAAACTGAGATCTCTGTTTATAGATACGTAGTGCTCTAACAGGACAGAGTAAAGGCCTACGCCCGTCTGAAGACGGAAGAGCCTTAATAACAATAGGTTCCGGATATTTATTAGGAGCCTGATTCTTAGCTAAAAAACCCACATTAGTAGTGAAGGTGATAGTGTTCCCAACACTACGATAACGAGAATCATCCACCGATAGTGCATGAAGCTCACTGACTCTTCTGGCAGAAGAGAAAGCTAAGAGAAAAGCTGTCTTATAAGATAAGAATTTGAAATCTACTGTCCCAAGAGGTTCAAATGGCTTTTCCTTCAATTTAAGGAGAACCCAAGCTAAATTCCACTTAGGAATTAATCTAAGAGTTCTGGGTCTATTTATCGAAAAGTTTCTAACCAACTTCGATAAAGAGACATTAGATCCAATTTGTAAACTATCATGATGTGCATAGGTATCAGATAACATAGATCTATAACCCTTTATAGTAACAGGCTGCAGTTTGATTTCGTCAAACAAGTATACTAGAAAGTTTGCAATGTCTGGTATAGAGGGATCAAATATATCTACAGAATGATCCCTACACCAACGACGAAAAACCTTCCACTTAGCCGCATAGTTTAGCGAAGAGGAGGTCCTCCTACAGTTAGAAATCGCGTCCACTGCTCGTCCTGTAAAGTGCTTGCCATGCAAGAAGGACCGCACAACGGAAAAACGTGAAGGTTGAGACCTTGCGGGTTGTGATGGAGTTGGCGCGATTTCCCCTGCGAAAGAAGATCCTCTCGTGGAGGAAGCTTCCGCGGTAGGTCCCACAACAGACACCTGAGTAGATTTATCCACGGTCTCTGTGGCGACAGAGATGCTACCAACAGAATCTTGCATTGAGATTGTTTTATCTTTAGCAATACTTGTTGAATTAACGGCGCTGGAGGATACGCATATCCTATCATTCCGTCCCAAGGGATCGACAGAGCGTCTACTGCAAATGCTCTTGGATCCGGACACGGAGACACATACGTCTGCAACTGATTGTTGAGATGTGTCGCAAATAAGTCTATCATTGGCCGTTCCCATTGGTAGCAAATCTGATTGAATACTTGTTTGTTGAGAGTCCACTCCGACGGCAACAAACGACCCTTTCGTGAAAGGGAGTCTGCTAGCACATTCAGACGACCCGGTATGTGACGGACCGAAAGAAGAACGTGATGTTCTAACGCAAACAGAAGGATTCTTTCCGTTAGATTGAACAACGGAACTGAATGAGTGCCTCCCTGATTCCGTATATACGCCACTACTGTCGTATTGTCGGATAGGATTTGGACATGAGCATCGTGAATAATGTCCATCCAGTGACGTAACGCAAGCCAAATTGACATCATTTCCTTGATGTTTATGTGCTTGCACAGGAATTGCGGATCCCAAAGACCCTGGCATCTCGAATCCGTTGGGATTAATGATGCACCCCAACCTGTTTGACTGGCATCCGTCATAACGGTAAAACTCGGATCCGGCAACTGCAGCGGAACTCCTTGAGTTAACCACTGAATGTTTGCCCAAGTCTGAATCTCTTGTTTCACTTGATCTGACAAGAGAACGTCTACATCGAGCGAATGAATTTTCACACTCCAATTCTGAGTCAGGAAAATTTGAAGAGGACGTGTGCGTAGCCGCCCCATCGAAATGAGATCCGCGGCGGCTCCGCACAGACCTATCAGTCTCATAAATTCTCTCGCCGTGACTTTGTCTGCGTGCAGACAATAGCGAGCGTAACAACTGACTAATTTCGCTCTGGTTAACGGCAGACGAACGAGATTGTTGTGCGTCTCGAAGCTCATTCCCAGATGAGTGAATGACTTGGACGGCACCAGATCCGACTTCTCCTCGTTTACTATAAAACCGAGACGTCGGAGCAATAGAAGAAGATTCTGAACATCGTTCTGAAGCATTAACTCGTTGCCGTACCTCTGAAGAATGTCGTCCAGGTAGGCCGACGTTACCGCAGACGAATGAGCTCGGAAGTAGATCATTACCGAGTTCATTACCCGAGTGAAAGCCCAGGGTGCTAGATTCAATCCGAAGCACATCGCCCGGAATTGATACACCACTCCCAGGACTGCAAAGCGTAGATACTTTCGGAATGTCGGATGTATCATGACGTGAAAGTACGCATCTTTGAGATCTACGCTCGTTGCATAATCGTTCACCCGAATACTCGCTCTGACCGATCGAATCGTCTCCATATAAAACTTCGGAGCGACGATCAGCTTGTTTATCCAGCTCAAATCTATGACTGGACGGAACGAGCCGTCTGGTTTCGGAACCAGAAACAGATGGCTGTAGAATCCCAGAGATTCCTGGTTTTCTACGACCTCTACCGCGTTCTTCATTAAAAGAGACTGCACCTCTGATAACAGAGCGTCTCTTTTCTGTGGATTTGACGGAAGATGAGTCCACTTTGGACTTCGAGTTAATGGAGGCTTTCGTTTGAAGGATATCTTTAGACCTTCCGAAGTCACTCCTCTCACCCAAGGGTCGTCCGTAATCGACGCCCACTCTTGTGAAAAACTCGACAACCTTCCGCCAACCGGAACGCGATAGAGGTTTAAGCCATCACCTCCTGGACCTGCGAGGCCTGCGGTAGGAGAAACCACGTCTTCCACAACCCGCACCTCGCCTCGTCGACCTCGGGGCGTCCGACCGATTGTCCCGGCCTGAAGGACGTCCCGAACGAGAGTCGCTATCCTGACGGTCTCTCGAATAAGACCAAGAGGACGCACCGGAACCTCTATAGGAACCTCTCTTGGGCGCATTAGACCCAGAAGTGCCTGTCTTATTCGTGTCTGCTGTATCCGACTTCTTAGGAGCCGATCTGAACAACAGAGAATCATTAGCTTTCTTTTTAATTTTATCATAAATAGCGGAAAGCTTGCCGTCAAAGAGAAGTTCTCCTGAGACCGAAGCGACTCTAAGAGAGTTCTTCACCTTAGAATCCACTAGTGTGGATGTAGCTAGGGCTGCGTCACGTCTAACCAACTCCAGATTTGCCACTGAAAGGGCGGAGTTACACGTGGAATAAGCTACTGCCCTTGAAAGAAGTCTTAAAGAGGATTGTATATCCTGAAACTCTTCCCCTTGAAGGTGCAGTGATAACGCCTTAGTAAGGTGATCTGCGTAAGATAAGGCATCTAAATTGGCTCTGTTAGACGCAATAGCTGTTTCCAACACCGCGGTTGGAATAGAAGCTGACGACGGTAATGATAGCTCTAAGTCTTCCGCCTCGTCGTCCATACGCAGAGGAACTCTCGGTATACCCTGTCCTGCCGTATCGAATTTATTCCTTGCATTAATGAAAGGCAGGTTGAGAGTATTAGCGGACAAGAAACCTGCTTTCCCCGTCCTGGAAGCAAGTTTAAATATAGCGTCGTTCAATAATTCAAATGTTCTAGCAACATTATTGGACTGCGACGGAAACTCGGGAGCGATGTCCCTGAACCGCTCAAAAAATTCAGAGTCCAATGACGCTATAATTCTCTTGTCCGGAAGCGCAGAAGTCTGGCCCGACGGAACAACTTGAGGGAGAAAGTGCCGGATGAAGTCCACGGCAGCTTTATGTTGTTCCGAAAGGGATAGCTCCAAGTCATCCGTATCCCTTTCACCATCCGGTCGGACCTCACAATGTTCCCGGTCGTCCGCCCCCGATGCTTCGGCGGAGCGTACCGACCCAGCGCCGTCGGATAATTCTCGATCTGACACCATTTCTGTCGGCTGCTGGGATGCTGCGATAAGCTGTGCTATCTGCACAAGAATGTCCGGCGTCGAGACCTGCGGAGGCGCAGTCTTTCGCTGCTTCGCCGAGGGCAGCTCCGCATCAGATGGCTCCCGCATACTTTTCCTATGCGAACGTCCGGAGTCCATCGGTCTCGAATCCCTGGCTGCCGGATGGTGTGACCTGGTCGCCGAAGAATCCTTCATCGACGAAGCTGGTAATATATCGGCGGTCATGCAGCCAAGGTGCGGTCGTGTGCTGACGAGAAGAGGAAGCCTTAACAGTCTCTGCGGACTGCTTATACAACGGAGCATCCCGAGCGACGGACGTATGCTCCGCTAAAGACACATTTTGTACCACAACATCTGGTCCCAGATGTTGTTGTACGAGAGAGGGACCTCTCTCGCTCGCGGCCCGGCTGGACCTGGACGAGCTATGAACCGGACTAAAAGGCTTCCTCCGTTCTCGCTTACTATCCGCCGTCACTGGGTGTGCATCTATTATGTTTATAGTGCTCGCATCACCCAAAATTTCCTCTTGGACCGCATCGGATGAACCCAGCTGCCGAACCATTCGGTGAATGGACGCTACACCGGGCGAGCTAGCGGACGACATTTGTCTAATCTCCATGAGCACTTTTGCCGCTAGCTCTGAATTCATTTGTGACGGCGGACGCACACTTGAAGAAGATAACATGGAAACATCACCCTGTTCTGGTTCCTCTGAAATAGAAACTGAGAGAGTAGAGTGACCTTGCAGAGAAAGAGCCGGCATCGCTCTTTTTCCAGAAACAACACACGTTTCCAATGTTTCTCATCCCAATGTTCACATATAGGACAGGGATTAATGCGAGAACACTGACTACAATTAATACAATGATCATGAAAGTCAGAGGAAGATTTCTTCCTATTACAATTTGAACAACGTCCCTTCATTGTGAAAGAACAACAATAAGTCCTAGTTACTCGCAAAAACCCCTGACACAAAGATACATAATAACATGATCCATTAATAAATGAAAAAACAATTGCAAAACAAAATAATTTTGAAAAAATATTTTTTCAGAGAAGCCCAAGTTGCTGAAAAGTAACGTTGAGCCCCGATGGATCCGATGGCAAAGTGTGGTCAAAAATTTTAAATTTATATAAAATAATTAATGAGACACTTTCGGAAAATATAAATGTATCTTATAATGAGATAAACTACCACAAAGGCAAACAGCCCCCCTCAAAAAAGGCTGTTGCCAATGAAAACAAACAGTGTAAACACACTAGAAAACATGACTCCAGGCACTGAAAAAACTGGCCCGGAATCAGTCATCAATTACACTCTATCTGATGCAAAACTGAGACTCCCAGGGGAGAATCTGTAGAACATCAGATGGAAGATGCAGAACACAAACGTTATACACCCATGGGTGAAAACGTAACTATGGGGAAAATAACAGAAAACATTCTGTAACCAAGCAACTCTCCCAGGAAATTTTAGAAATGAAATTTCTCAAAAATATGCCAAAAGCATGGGAGAATTGCCAGGGGGACTTTAGAAGGCTAGGGGAGAGGAAACACTGAATAAGCAGTGCAACAATTAGCAAGAATGACAACAAGAGGCCCATGCCTCGAAAATAGGCAACTTAACATAATTTCATCAAAAAATTTTAAGTACAGCCCTGATTATTTTTTGCCACTTCTTTTTCCTCTCCTCCTTCTATCCTCCTTAGAATCACATTTTCTCCAAAAATTACGTGTCTGGCATCCTTTAAACTGAGATTTACAAGCACAAAGATCAGTGAGATGTTGACTGATGAAGGGCCAAACAGAGAATGATAATTGGCGCCAATTTCGGGACGACTGCGTCACTGCGCATGCGCAGTAGAGGCGTAGTATGGAGGTCCTTTAGGACATGATTTCTTTTTGTTTTGGATGCAAATTTTGGGGATTGGGGGGCAAAATTTGTGTTTGGCCCTGGTTTTGTTAGAGTTAGCACCAGCTAAGTCTGGGTCATTGGTACAGTATAAAAATACTAATTTCCAGATGTTGGTCCAAAATTTTCCAAGTCCCACCCGGCCCTCAAATTGTCAAAGTAAAAAAAAAAATTTTTTTTTGTCTTAAAATTGACCGAAACGCATAAAAAAACCAAAAAAAAATTCCAGATTTTGGTCCAAAATTTTCTAAGTCCCACCCGGACCCCAAATTTTCAGTGTAAAAAAAAAATGTTTTGTCTTAAAACTGACCGAAACTCATAAAAAAAAAAAAATTTCTGGGTTTTGGTCCAAAATTTCTATGTCCGGAACGGGACCCCAAATTTTCAGCCTAAATATGAACCCAGGGACTTGGCTTGAACAAACTTGAATCTCACCCCCCTAATGATGCTGCATAGCAAATATCAAAAGATTCTTATTGGTAGATCTAAAGAAAAAGATTTTTAAAGAATATTCCTCATACTGCACTAATTTAAACATTTGGACTCCCATAGAGAGCCCCAAATATGGACCCAGGGAATTGATTTCAATAAACGAGTGAAACAATCTTCCAAAGATGTTATATGTGAAATTTGAAAGCTTTTGGAGCAGTGGTTTGGGAGAAAAGTGGTGTTAAATGTTTTTCCCATTACCCACAGTGTTAAAAAATGCTGACTCAGCACTTTTTCAAAGTCCCAGAAAAGTACCCCATGATAAAACCAATAGCAATTTTTTTTTTACCATTCCATTCTGTTGGTCCTAAGGAAGCTTCACACCAAATAAGAATTCTCAGTGTCGTGTAGTTTTGGAGATATGGGCGTTTTAATTTTTTTCTATTTTTAGCTCATGCGGTTCCCTTGGGGCGACAGGAAAATTTTGGGGGCATAAATTAACTACTTATGTCCCAATAAAACCTCATGTCAAATTTGGTTCAAATCAGCCTCTCGATTTGGAAAATAGAAATTTTGGGCAGGGCAAAAATTCTTGCCCCTCCCATATCGATGGCAAATATAGCCCCTAGAACTTCTCTTGAACAAATCTCAGTCTACACCTCAAAAGGAAGGACACCTAATATCAAGTCTCTGCTACTGCTGGTTCATGAGAAGAAGATTTTTTAAGATTTAGGGTCACTTTTTGGGCATGGCCCTACCAAGGGGCGGGTCAACTTGATCTGAACAAACTTGAATTGATATATGATAGGGAATATTTACACCAGATTTTGTTCAATGTGGTTGAGGAGTTTGTGAGAAGAAGTCGATAATGTAAAGTTAACACCGGACGATGGATGGACAACGGACGGAAAGTGATTAGTAAAGCTCCCCTTGAGCTTCGCTCAGGTGAGCTAAAAAAAAATGTCTGAATTAACAAATATTGAATGCATTGCAAAAAGGGTTAAAGTGATATAGGTAGTAAACTGGAAAATGTCTTCATTTTGTTGGTGATTTTCCAACCAAGCTACTTACGATTTACATGACAGATTTAAAGGGTTCCACCCGCCTCCAAGTTCTCAGGTTTAGAACGTTGTACTGTGACCAAGCAGTTAGAATGACCATGAGAATAATCCTGTTACAAGTAATAATCAGTATTAACACTTAACCTGATGAGTATTTTCAAAATATTTTTCAACAAATCTAGATTTTCATCAAAATGACTAGATTTGATGAAGAATTTATCTAAATTTGACTCAAGTAATCATTGGTCAAAAGTCAATTCAATTTACAGGGAGAAATTTGACTAAATGTGTGCAAATTGTACTTATTTCAGTTTCAAGAGCTTTTATGGTCTAAGCAGGAATATCTTCCTGCAGCATGCAAGGAATTAATTCTATTCAGAAAATTCAACAATTCAACAAAAAAATTTGATTTGTGTGATTCAATTTATGTCAGTCTTTGGTGATTCAAGTGAAACTGAATAGATTTTGTACAGGGAAATCTACAACCAGACACTTTGATAACTGCCCCCACCTCCTCCAAAGTTGAAAAAGGGGAAATGATTCTATAAATATTCTAGCAAAAGTATCTAATCTTCCACAAGATCTGTTCTTCAAAAGGAAAAATGCTGCCATGATTCATTCAAATCCACCAATACTTAGTCGATTTGAGAAAGCAATAATGCTACATACCAACATGTGTATGTACATTTGTATTTGCGTTCCTAAAGAGATCTAGATACTTTATACACCTGGGGACATAATAATATACATTATTTACTTATGAAAGAGGTGTCCACAAGGTAATTTTCTTGCACTTTCCATTCTCTCCCAACAAATGGCACAGTTATCAGAATTACTTTCCAAGTCTTCTTTTGTAGCCATAGGAAATCTGCAATTAGATGACACAAGTATTGACTTCCTGTTCATTATTTACGTAGTCAAGTCTGACAGAAATTTCATCTAATCTTTCATACAATTATTTCAAACAAAATGACATAATTTCTGAATTGAAAGATGTTCTGCTGCGTCCCAAGTACAAGTAAGTCTATTCCCCAAAATAAAGGCTATACCAGACCACTGCTACTAACAGAAATCACCTTTCAAATTTCAACTTTGGCCTTCAAAACATAGCTTATATTCCAAATTTTTCCCATAATGCAACAAGACATTTAACCAATTCAATCTTGTTTGACCGACCTCCATGAGCTCTATCAAACAAGACTGACTTGGTCAAATTCCTAGCTGCATGCATTATGGGAAGAATTTGCAGCTTAAAGTTTTGATATTTTGACATCAGTGTGCAGAGGCAGAAATCAGACAGAGGTAATTTGTGAAAGCATCACTGCTCCCTCTTCAGATTTTAGAGATGTCAAACAAAAACAGTGAGAAATGAACAGGAACTTAGGAGAGTAATGAATGAGCTTTGGCATGATTGCTTCATTAGTTATTTTTCACACATGTAAATATTTAATTCACTAAAGCTGAGAAAATACATTTTTAAAGATGTTAAAAAATTTATAGTAATTTATATATTTTTTATACTTACCAATGACCCAGACTTAGCTGGTGCAAACTCCATTAAATTCATGGCCAAACACAAATTCCCCCCACCCCTCCCAATCCCCAAAATTTGCATCAAAAACGAAAATTAGATGTCCTGGTAGGTCTTCCATACTTTTACTGTACTGCGCATGCGCAGTGTCAAGTAGGTCTCGAAATTCCCGCCAAAATGTCATTCTTACGACCAGTGCCTGGTAAGTGTTATGTACGCAGCGGGGAGGCAAGAGTTCCCAACTCCTGGGAGGGCCATCCCCGTCTGGGTCATTGGTAAGTATAAAAAATATATAAATTACTATAAATTTTTTAACATTTTTATACTGTACCAATGACCCAGACTTAGCTGAATAGTAAACAGGCTGGAGGGCCCAGGACATAAAGGAAAATCCAATAGACTCAATTACATATAACAGAATTATCCCCTCAAGGAGAAATGGAGAGATAGGATTTATGTGTATCTTTCTTATTTTATCAAAAAAGAAAGACACAAAACCATTCCGTAATTGAGCACAATAACATCAATGATCTCTATTAAAATCCATAATAACCCTTTATACTAATTATTTTTAAAGGTAAGCCAATAAATAAAGACAGTCCAGAGAAATGAGACTCTTTATACTCATTAAAAGTGTCCGAGGATTGTATATTAATGCACATTTGACACGTGACATATACAAATGCTACATACCGAGCTACACTTTAAAAATATTACATGACATGAGTAAACATTAGCTTACACTTTAAAACCATCCCGGTACCGACTCGGAATTACTGACTCTTGGGGAGGTATTCCCTTGCTTTTCACTATAAAGCAGGTGACCTAAGGGAACACCCCCACCCCCCACCCCTTGCCCTGGGTCAAATACCCCAGAGCAAAGAGGGCAGCAGGACCAGAAAGCCTACATAACTATAGTTGCAACTGTTTAGTGGACGATATTCTGAGCAACAGATAACGGACCTAAACAATGTAGATCTCCAGAAATGGACTCAATATTTCTAAGATAAAAATTAGTGAAAGTGGAAGGCTGAGACCAATATGCAGCCTTCATTAAATCTGTAATAGCAACACTATTAGCAAAAGCCCAAGATGTTGATAGAGCTCTTACTTCATGAGCCGAAATCTTGAGAGCAGACTGCTGAGAAGAAGGTAACTTTTCATAAGCAGTACGTGTAGTTAATTGAATCCATCTAGCAATAGAATGAACCATAATGTCCTTTCTATTAGGCATCAAAGACAAAAAGAAATGCTTACGTCCCTTTCTAATAAACTCAGACCTACGTTTATAAATACGTATTGCTCTAACAGGACAGAGTTAAGGCCTACGCCTCTCTGAAGACGGAAGGCCCCTAACAACAATAGGTTCAGGATATTTATTAGGAGCCTGATTCTTAGCCAAAAGTCCAACATTAGTAGTAAAAGCAATAGTATTACCAACACTACAATAGTGAGAATCATCTACCGATAAAGCATGAAGCTCACTAACTCTTCTAGCAGAAGAGAAGGCTAAGAGAAAAGCTGTCTTATAAGATAAGAATTTGAAGTCCACTGTATCAAGAGGCTCAAAAGGTGCTTCTTTTAGCTTAAGAAGAACCCATGCTAAATTCCATTTCGGAATTAATCTAAGAGTTCTGTGTCTATTTATCGAAAAGTTTCTAACTAATTTAGATAAAGAGACATTAGAACCAATCATTAATGTATCATGGTGAGCGTAGGTATCAGATAACATAGACCTATAACCCTTGACAGTAATAGGCTGCAGTTTGATCTCATCAAACAAATAGACCAGAAAATTAGCAATGTCAGGAATGGTGGGATCATATAAATCCACAGAGTGATCCCCACACCACTGGTGAAAGACCTTCCCCTTTGCAGCATAATTTAGCGAAGAGGAGGTCCTCCTGCAGTTAGAAATTGCGTCCACTGCTCGTCCTGCAAAACGCTTACTGTGCAAGAAGGACCGCACAACGGAAATACGTGAAGGTTGAGACCTTGCAGATTGTGGTGAAGCGTGCGCAATTTCCCCTGCGACAGAAGATCCTCCCGTGGAGGAAGCTTCCGTGGCATGTCCCACAACAGACACCTGAGTAGATTTATCCACGGTCTTTGTGGTGACAGAGATGCTACCAACAGAATCCTGTGGTGGGATTGCTTTATTTTGAGCAATATCTGCTGAATCAACGGCACCAGAGGATACGCATATCCTATTATCCCATCCCACGGGATCGACAGAGCGTCTACTGCAAACGCTCAAGGATCCGGACATGGGGACACGTAAGTCTGCAACTGATTGTTGAGGTGTGTCGCAAACAAATCTATCATTGGTCGCTCCCACTGGTAGCAAGTCTGATTGAAAACCTGTTTGTTGAGAGTCCATTCCGATGGCAACAGGCGACCCTTCCGTGAAAGGGAGTCTGCTAACACATTCAGACGACCCGGAATATGACGGACCGATAGTAGAGCCTGATGTTCCAGTACAAACAGAAGGATTCTTTCCATTAGCTTGAACAACGGAATAGAATGAGTGCCTCCCTGATTCCGAATATACGCAACTACCGTCGTATTGTCGAACAAAATTGAACGTGTGTGTTCTGAATAACGTCCATCCAATGATGCAATGCAAGCCAAATTGACATCATTTCTTTGATATTTATGTGCTTGCCTAAAAATTGAGGATCACCAAGACCCTGGCACCTTGAATCCGAAGGGCATAGCGTCGCGCCCCAACCTGTTTGACTGGCATCCGTCATAATAGTAAAACTCGGATCCGGCAATTGCAGTGGAACTCCCTGAGTTAACCACTGAATGTCTGCCCAAATCTGAATCTCTTGTTTCACTTGGTCTGACAAGAGGATGTCCGCATCGAGCGAATGAGTCTTCACTTTCCAATTCTGAGTCAGAAAGATTTGTAGAGGACGAGTGCGTAGCCACCCCATTGGAATGAGATCTGCGGCAGCTCGGCACAGACCTATCAGTCTCATGAATTCTCTCACTGTAACCTTCTCTGAGTTTAGACAATAGCGAGCATAACAACTGACTAATTTCACTCTGGTTTACGGCAGACGAATGAGATTGTTGTGCGTCTCGAAGCTCATCCCCAGGTGGGTGAATGACTTGGACGGCACCAGATCCGACTTCTGTTCATTTACTATAAAACTGAGATGTCGGAGCAATAGTAGAAGATTCTACACATCGTTCTGAAGAGTTAACTCATTGCCGTACCTCTGAAGAATATTGTCCAGGTAGGCCGACGTTACCGCAGACGAATGAGCTCGGAAGTAAGTCATGACCGAGTTCATTATCCGAGTGAAAGCCCAGGGCGCTAGATTCAGACCGAAGCACATCGCACGGAACTGATATACAACACCTAGGACAGCGAAACGAAGATACTTTCTGAATGCCAGATGTACCATGACATGAAAGTACGCATCCTTGAGATCTATGCTCGCAGCATAGTCGTTCACTCGAATGCTCGTTCTGACCAATCAAATGGTCTCCATATAAAATTTTGGAGCCACAATCAGCTTGTTTATCCAGCTTAAATCAATTACTGGATGGAACGAGCCATCTGGTTTGGGAACCAGAAACAGGTGGCTGTAGAAACCTGGAGATTCCTGGTTTTCTACAACCTCTATCGCGTTCTTCAGTAAAAGAGACTGAACTTCTGAAAGAAGTGTGTCTCTTTTTAGAATATTTGACGGAAGTCGAGTCCATCTTGGACTTCGAGTTAACGGAGGTTTTCCTTTGAAGGACAGTTTCAGTCCTTCCACAATTACCCTTCGAACCCAAGGGTCCTCCGT
This sequence comes from Pictodentalium vernedei, assembly GCA_031216915.1. NCBI lineage: Eukaryota > Metazoa > Mollusca > Scaphopoda > Dentaliida > Dentaliidae > Pictodentalium > Pictodentalium vernedei. The sequence goes on from CM062295.1 coordinate 137,868,944, forward strand.
AATCAATTTCCAATTTTGTAAATAACTCGACAACCTTCCGCCCACAGGAACGCGACAGAGGTCTATACCATGGACCTGCGAGGCTTGCGGAAGGAGAAACACGTCCTCCCCGACCCGCACCTCGCGCCGTCGACCTAGGGGAATCTGACCTATTATTACGGCCAGTGTTACAGCCCCTGCTAGAGTCGCTGCCTTGACGGTCTCAAGAATAAGGCCTAGAGGACCTCTAAAGGAACTTCCCCTGGACGTGCTCATCCCAGAAGATCCAGGCCTACTTTTTTCTGCTGGTTCCGACTTGTTACAAGCGGACTTAAAAAGCAGAGAGTCTGAAGCTTTCTTAGTTAACTTATCGTAAATAGCAGAAAGCTTGCCGTCAAAGATAAGCTCTCCGGAGACCAGAGCGACTCTAAGAGAGTTTTTCACCTTACTATCCACTCTCGTGGACGTAGCTAGGGTTCCGTCATGTCTAACCAACTCCAGATTAGCCACTGAAAGGGCGGAGTTATATGTAGACTAGGCAATAGCCCTTGACAGAACTCTCAAAGACGTTTGTACATCATGAAATTCTTGCCCTTCAAGGCATAACGACAATGCTCTGGTAAGGTGATCTGCATACAAGAGTGCGCCTAAATTTGCTCTGTTCGAAGATATTGTAGTTTCCAAGGTAGAGCTATGAATAGACATAGACGACGGCATGGATAAATCAAGGTCTTCAGCCTGGTCATCTAGACGCAGAGGAACTCTCTGAACGCCCTGTCCTGCCGTTTCAAATCTATTCCTTGAATTAATGAAAGGCAGATTAAGAGCATTAGCCGATAGGAAGGCTGACTTGCATGATTTACCAGCAAGTTTATTGATAGCGTCATTTAAAAGTTCAAATGTCCGCGAGACATTCCTGGACTGAGACGTAAACTCAGGGACGGTGTCCCTAAACCGATTAAAAAATTTGGTGTCCAGTGGCGCTATAAGCCTCCTATCCGGCTGAGCAGCATCCTGGTCCGCTGGAACAACATCAGGAAGAAAATGCCAAATTAACTCGATGGCGATTTTGTGTTGTACCGAAAGGGAGAACTCCAATTCATCCATATCCCTTTCGCCATCCTGACGGACCTCCTGGATATCTCGGTCGTCCGCTCCCAATCCAGCTGCGGAACGCACCGACCCAGCAGCATCAGATTCTTCCTGCTCTGATAAGGCTTCTGCCGGATGCAGGGATGCTGCTATGATTTAAGCTATCTGTGATAGCACGTCCGTTAACAAGGCCTGTGGAGCTGCGGTCTTGCGTGATTTAGCTGCAGGAAGCTCCATGGACGTTGTCTCTTGCATACTTATCTTATCTTGCAAATGTCCAGATGAAGGTGGCCTCGAATCCTTGGCAATCGGATGGCGTGACCTGGCTGTCGAGGAATCTCTGGAAGGCGATGCCGGCTGGATATCGGCGGTCACATAGCCAAGGTGCGGTCAAGTGCGCTGACATGAGGAGGAAGAAGCCCTTGATACAGTCTCTCCAGACTGTTTATACACCAGAGTGTCCCAAGGGGTGGACGTAAGCTCCAACTGAGGAACGTTTTGTACAACAACATCCAGACCGCGACGTTTCCATCCTAAACCAAGTTCCGTCGTCACTGGGTGTGCCTGTGGAATGTTTATAGTGCTCGCAACACCCTTATTGCCTTCCTGGACCGCAACGGACGAACCTGGGTGCTGTACCATTCGGTAAATGGACGCGACACCAGGCGAGCTAGCGGACGGAGACGCCAATGCCGTCGACCCTACTAGGGGCCTCTTAGGCAATTGCCGTATATCCATGGGCGCTTCTGCCACTAGCTCTCCTCTGGATTGTGACGACGGACGCGCACTGGTAGACAACATCACGGAAACATCAACCAATTCTTGTTCCTCTGAAAAAGAGAGTGAAAAACTTGAGTGAAACCTGCGGAGAGAGGACCGGCATGTCCCTCTCCCCGCTAACAACATACCGTGACACACGTGTCCAACGTTTGTCATCCCAATTGATACATACAGAACAAGGATTAGTGCGGGTACATTGACTACAATTAATGCAGAAATCATGAGAATCAGAGGAAGACTTCCTTCCATTACAATTTGAACAATAATCTTTCATTGTAAAGGTAATCAATCATAGTACCCTCAATAAACCTTGTAAACAAAGATACATAATATAAAAATCCATTATAATAATATGAAAAAACAATTCAAAAAGAAAAAATTTTTGGAAAAAACTTTTTCAGAAGCGCCCAAGTTCCCAAAGGGAACCCAGAGCCCAAATGGATCCCAAAAAAGCCTAAGTGGGGACAAAAATTTTAAATCATTCTGAAAAATTAATGTTAACACTTACGGACAATATTAATGTATCTTACTATGGAATAATCAAGGCAGAAGACAAGGAATCACTTATCAGAAGTAACCGTTGTCAACATAAACAAAAAGTGTAAACAAACCAGAAAACTGACTCCAGGCACTGGTAAACATGGCCCAGTAATCAGTGTCTAATTTAAACACTATCTGATGCTAAACAGAGCCTTCCCCAGAAGAGACTGCAGAGCATCAGATGGTAGATGCAGACCAAAACGCCTAAACACCCCTAGGGTGAGGACGTAAACATGAGGAAAGAACAGAAAATAATTCTGTTTCCAAGCCAAAACTCCCAAGAAATTTAGTAATAAAGATTACAAAAATAAGCCAAAAGCATGGGAGAATAGCTAGGGGGGAATGAAGGAAAGGGAGAGAGGAAACACTCAACAAAGAATGGAACATTCATAGCAAGAATGACAACAACAGGGCTATGCCTCGAAAATAGGCAACATGAATAAATTTTCATAAAACATTTTTAAGTTACAGCCCTGAACATCAGAAACCACTGTTTTTCTCCTCTCCTCATCCTAAATGCACTTCATATCCACCATTTCTCTCATAATTATGTGTCTGGCATCATTAAAACTGAGATTTACAGCACAAATATCAGTGAGGTGACACTGTTTACAGGGCCAAACAAAGAATGACATTTTGGCGGGAATTTCGAGACCTCCTTGACACTGTGCATGCGCAGTACAGTAAAAGTATGGAGGACCTACCAGGACATCTAATTTTCGTTTTTGATGCAAATTTTGGGGATTGGGGGGGGGGGGGGGGGGGGGCAAAATTTGTGTTTGGCCCTGAATTTAATGGAGTTTGCACCAGCTAAGTCTGGGTCATTGGTACAGTATAAAATATAAATAATTTAGAAGGGAACAGGAAAACATTTTGCAACAAAACTTTCAGTAGGTACTTAGTTTTTGTCAAGTACAGATCACCCTTTAACATGATTCCTTTAAGGTTTATTTACCTGCTTGTAATGCTTCCACTTTTTTCTGGAGCATGTAAACTTGGAAACTAATAGAGTGGACCCATATAATGTCAACAATAGAGTCGTTTGTACATTGCCCACTTCACTCCTCACATGAGAATTAAAGAGTTTTCAACCTAAAGTGTTGTTTTCTAGAAGAATGAGCTCCTTTAGGATTCTCAGAATGAAAAAAATAGTTCTTCTGAAGAATGCTTAAATGCAAAATCACATTGTTTTTTACCATTTGTCACCTCTTTTTAATGTAAGCAATAACAATTAACATTTTGAGTTCAAATTATTCAATCATTCCAGGTTTTTTCATCTTGATTTTATTTTTAGCTGCTATGAAAATTAGCACAAACATCATTTAATATGTCCAATAGAAGGTCTCCTAGGTGTTAGGTCTTTTTTTAAAGTTTTGTGTGAAATCACCTAATATTTCTGGTAGACCGGATTTTAACAAGGTGACTTCAGAGCCCCTTTTTATTGAAGGCCGATCAAATTTGGCTGATCCAAGTTGATTTCTTCACTCAAGTCACCTGGTCAGTTGGTCTCCCGGCAGAGGGTTAAATATAGTCATTTGAAACTGTCCAGAAGAACGGAAGAAAAAACTAAGAGATTGTCACCACTATAGTCCCCAAATCTTTTAGTCGCTGATTGACAAGACTACCAACACTCACAGGGCTGAAGATGGTGATTTTGCAACAATCAAAATGGCATTAAAGGTTTCATTTAACCCTTTACCCAATGCAGACAATATCAAAATTTATTATTTTAATATTTGTTTTTTCACAATTTTCAAACAATTTCAACAAAACCATATCATGTGACCCTTCACTGGAATGAGCTAGTTCCAATGAGGAGTCACATGATATGGTTTCGTTGAAATTTTTTTAAATAGATATTTTTTTTAACTACTTAATTTGTAAATTACGCAGGTGGATGTAGCCGATTTGTTAGGTAAAGGGTAAAAAAAAACATTTTTAACCCTTTATCTAACATGAAAAGCAGACGGCACATCTAAAAAAAATTCTTGAATAACTATTTTTTTGTCTCAAAACCATAGGTTATGACCCCTCATTGGAACGAGCTTGATGAGCCCATTCCAATGAGGTGTCATAACATAGGTTTTTGAGACAAAAAATGAAAAAAATAATGAAAATTAATTGGCGATTATTTAGAATAGCGCTGACCGTTTTTTGCCGTTATGTTGGGTAAAGGATTAAGCCATATTTCCACTAAATTTATTTTGTAAAAAATCAGCGTCAAACATTGAGTGCTACTCAAGGTGACTAAATCATGTTACTTTCCTTTATACTCTTCGAGATCTAACATTCTGAAAGTAAATAAACATATATATTGTAAATTAACCACCACAAAGGATTCAACATACCTTGCTTCAACATTATGAACAACTTTCAAGTAGTTTTTATGTTTCTTGATTCTTCTTTGAAATTCATAAAATAAATATCTTAGCTGCATAAATATTACAAGACTTGCCATGCTCAAAAAAATATTACCCCATAGCTGAAATAAAAATGAAATTCATTTATTTTTAAATTCATGGAAAAACACAAATCTACATGATCCATGTCTACTCTTTAGGACTTTTTTTCATATGATGTATTAAGACCAGACTAAAACCATTTAACCTTTTACACAATATTATGGCCAAAATCAACCAGAACTATTCATAAAAATCACCATCTGAGGTTTGCATTTTCTTTCATTGTTTGTATAAAAAACATAACTCATGACCTCTCATCAGAACAAGCTTGTTTAATGAAATAGATTTTGTTTCAGTAATTCAAGTAATTTTATGTTTTACTGCACACCTTTGCTTTTATTTTCATAAAATACACACCTTTTCTGCAAAAACTGAAGCGAACAATAAATTTTTTTGTATTGTCCATGAGCAATACAGATCATGTGCGTGGACTATTTAACTATTTCTTTTTATACATTTGGGTTATTTTTGGCAATAATTTGTATTTTTAACATTTTTTTAGTAAACTGTAGGAATGCAATAAATGCAAAACAGCATACGCGTTCGAACTGTCATTTTTGACCGCACTCAATCGATTTCGGCAGAGGGATAATATTGAACAAGAAGCTGAAGGCTTTGAGTTCAGTATTACTCCTCAGCCAAAATCAATTAATAATTTTTTAGAAATCTGTAGGCATGCGATAACTAAAGAATAGCATACTTGTTTGAATTGTCATTTTTTACCACACTATATCGATTTTGTCGGAGAGAGATAATATTGACCGAGAAGCCGAATGCTTTGAAATCGATCTTGTGCGATTAAGAATTGACTGTTCGAATGCAAATGCCGTTCTGTCCATGTCTTCTATCCGCGTTGAGTAAAAGGTTAACATACTGTTAAGTATAACAAGAACAATACTCAAGCTGGGCATTACACGTCTGTCATTTAATCAAATTTATAGAAACAAGAGCGCTGCCTAGCGGGCAACATGTGCCCATGGTGATCACCATATGTGCAAAATTTGAACAATATAGTATGTAAAATGTTGAAGGAGTAGGCGACACAATACTGTAATGTTTTAAGAACTAAAAGGGGGCATAACTCTGGAAATACAAAACAGAGTTACCTGCTCTTGTCACATGCACAATGGCAATTGGTGATCAACATGTGTGCAAAATTTGATCAATATAGCATGTAAAATGTTGAAGGAGAAGGTGACACAATACTGTAATGTTTTAAGAATTAAAAGGGGGCATAACTCTGGAAATACAAAACAGAGTTACTTGCTCCTGTCACATGCACAACGGCAATTACTGACCAACATGTGTGCAAAGTTTGAACAATGTAGCATGTAAAATGTTGTCACATGCACAACAGCAATTACTGATCAACATGTGTGCAGAGTTTGAACCATGTAGCATGTAAACTTTTGGAGGAGTAGGCGACACAAAAATTGTTTACAGACAGACAGACAGACAGACAGACAGACAGACAGACAGACAGACAGACAGACGACATAACATAATACTCCCATTTTTTCAAAACAGGTGTATAAAAACAAGAGACAGGTCCCAAGGGGCCTGAAGCACTCATCTGACAAAAGACCATTGGTTCTTGACAAAAAAAACCTACTTAAATTCCATTTTAAGCAAATCAATACAAAGATGTGACATGTCAAACCACGCTCTCATGCCACACTGGTGATGAACCGATTATATCAACTTGCTATGAACCGATTACCAATTATTTCACCAAAACTTCTGTCGATTCCGATGTAGATGAAATGGCTTGAATAGGGCACAGAAAAAAATCTGCTGCCACCTATTATACCAGCATATTCGTTGACCCACTTTTCATGGGGTTTGTGTACATACTACACTTGATTTAATGTGATGTTTTTTTTATTCACAAAGAGATACAGATATTATTTCATGGTCCAATAAATACTGCGATCAATAGATATTTATTTCACCCTGAAAACATCAAGATATTAACATAATTGGTTGAACTGTGTGGCATTATCATAAAACTACAACCATGGTGAGTCTTCATTCATAAGTATTTTGTTTACAAACATGTGTAACAATATTGTAATGGCATTAAAGATTCTGACAAATCAAATTCTCGATTGAGAAACATTTCTTGAGTGGATGAAAAGAAAGTTAAAAAATTTATAGTAATTTATATATTTTTTATACTTACCAATGACCCAGACTTAGCTGGTGCTAACTCTAACAAAACCAGGGCCAAACACAAATTTTGCCCCCCAATCCCCAAAATTTGCATCCAAAACAAAAAGAAATCATGTCCTAAGGGACCTCCATACTACGCCTCTACTGCGCATGCGCAGTGACGGAGTCGTCCCGAAATTGGCGCCAATTATCATTCTTACTGGCAGTGCCTGGTCAGCGCTATGTACTCAGCGGGGAGGCAAGAGTTCCCAACTCCAGGGAGGGCCATCCCCGTCTGGGTCATTGGTAAGTATAAAAAATATATAAATTACTATAAATTTTTTAACATTTTTATACTTTACCAATGACCCAGACTTAGCTGAATAGTAAACAGGCTGGAGGGCCTAGGACATAGAGGAAAATCCAATAAGCTCAACTATATAGTAAAGAGGTAACCCCTTAAGGAGAAAAGGAGTATTAGGCTTTACATGTATCTTTCTTATTTAATATTAAATTAGAAAGATACACTACCCTTAATAATTGAGCACAATAACATTCATGTTCTCTATTAACATCCAGTATAACCCTTATACTAATTATTTTTAAAGCAAGCCAATAAATAAAGTAGTCCAGAGAATTGAGACTCTTTATAGTCATTTAAAAGTGTCCGAGTATTGTATATTAAAGCCCGTTTGACACTTGACATATACAAATGCTTCACACCGAGCTACACTTTAAAAATAAGACATGAATGAATTTAAACATTAATATTACACTTTAAAACCATCCCGGAAGCGACTCAGAAATACTGACTTGGAGGAGGCATTCCCTTGCTTTTCACTATAAAGCAGGTGACCTAAGGGAACACCCGCCCCCCCCCCCCCCCCCCTTCCCCTTGCCCTGGGTCAAATAGCCCAGAGCGAAGAGGGCAGCCGGACGGAGTCACTGCCGGAACAGAAAGCCTGCATAACTATAGTTGCAACTGTTTAGTGGACGACATTCTGAGCAACAGATAACGGACCTAAACAATGCAGGTCTCCAGAAATGGACTCAATATTTCTGAGATAAAAATTTGTAAATGTGGATGGCTGAGACCAATATGCAGCCTTCATTAAATCTGTAATAGCAACACTATTAGCATAAGCCCAGGAAGTAGAAAGAGCTCTTACTTCATGAGCAGAAATCTTAAGCACAGACTGCTGAGAAGAAGATAAATCTTCATAAGCAGTACGGACAGTTAACTGAATCCATCTAGCAATAGAATGGACTGAAATGTCCTTTCTATTAGGCATCAAAGACAGAAAGAAACGTTTCCGTCCCTTTCTGATAAACTGAGATCTCTGTTTATAGATACGTAGTGCTCTAACAGGACAGAGTAAAGGCCTACGCCCGTCTGAAGACGGAAGAGCCTTAATAACAATAGGTTCCGGATATTTATTAGGAGCCTGATTCTTAGCTAAAAAACCCACATTAGTAGTGAAGGTGATAGTGTTCCCAACACTACGATAATGAGAATCATCCACCGATAGTGCATGAAGCTCACTGACTCTTCTGGCAGAAGAGAAAGCTAAGAGAAAAGCTGTCTTATAAGATAAGAATTTGAAATCTACTGTCCCAAGAGGTTCAAATGGCTTTTCCTTCAATTTAAGGAGAACCCAAGCTAAATTCCACTTAGGAAATAATCTAAGAGTTCTGGGTCTATTTATCGAAAAGTTTCTAACCAACTTCGATAAAGAGACATTAGATCCAATTTGTAAACTATCATGATGTGCATAGGTATCAGATAACATAGATCTATAACCCTTTACAGTAACAGGCTGCAGTTTGATTTCGTCAAACAAGTATACTAGAAAGTTTGCAATGTCTGGTATAGAGGGATCAAATATATCTACAGAATGATCCCTACACCAACGACGAAAAACCTTCCACTTAGCCGCATAGTTTAGCGAAGAGGAGGTCCTCCTACAGTTAGAAATCGCGTCCACTGCTCGTCCTGTAAAGTGCTTGCCATGCAAGAAGGACCGCACAACGGAAAAACGTGAAGGTTGAGACCTTGCGGGTTGTGATGGAGTTGGTGCGATTTCCCCTGCGAAAGAAGATCCTCTCGTGGAGGAAGCTTCCGCGGTAGGTCCCACAACAGACACCTGAGTAGATTTATCCACGGTCTCTGTGGCGACAGAGATGCTACCAACAGAATCTTGCATTGAGATTGTTTTATCTTTAGCAATACTTGTTGAATTAACGGCGCTGGAGGATACGCATATCCTATCATTCCGTCCCAAGGGATCGACAGAGCGTCTACTGCAAATGCTCTTGGATCCGGACACGGAGATACATACGTCTGCAACCGATTGTTGAGATGTGTCGCAAATAAGTCTATCATTGGCCGTTCCCATTGGTAGCAAATCTGAATGAATACTTGTTTGTTGAGAGTCCACTCCGACGGCAACAAACGACCCTTTCGTGAAAGGGAGTCTGCTAGCACATTCAGACGACCCGGTATGTGACGGACCGAAAGAAGAATGTGATGTTCTAACGCAAACAGAAGGATTCTTTCCGTTAGATTGAACAACGGAACTGAATGAGTGCCTCCCTGATTCCGTATATACGCCACTACTGTCGTATTGTCGGATAGGATTTGGACATGAGCATCTTGAATAATGTCCATCCAGTGACGTAACGCAAGCCAAACTGACATCATTTCCTTGATGTTTATGTGCTTGCACAGGAATTGCGGATCCCAAAGACCCTGGCATCTCGAATCCGTTGGGATTAATGATGCACCCCAACCTGTTTGACTGGCATCCGTCATAACGGTAAAACTCGGATCCGGCAACTGCAGCGGAACTCCTTGAGTTAACCACTGAATGTTGCCCAAGTCTGAATCTCTTGTTTCACTTGATCTGACAAGAGAACGTCTACATCGAGCGAATGAATTTTCACACTCCAATTCTGAGTCAGGAAAATTTGAAGAGGACGTGTGCGTAACCGCCCCATCGGAATGAGATCCGCGGCGGCTCCGCACAGACCTATCAGTCTCATAAATTCTCTCGCCGTGACTTTGTCTGCGTGCAGACAATAGCGAGCGTAACAACTGACTAATTTCGCTCTGGTTAACGGCAGACGAACAAGATTGTTGTGCGTCTCGAAGCTCATTCCCAGATGAGTGAATGACTTGGACGGCACCAGATCCGACTTCTCCTCGTTTACTATAAAACCGAGACGTCGGAGCAATAGAAGAAGATTCTGAACATCGTTCTGAAGCATTAACTCGTTGCCGTACCTCTGAAGAATGTCGTCCAGGTAGGCCGACGTTACCGCAGACGAATGAGCTTGGAAGTAGATCATTACCGAGTTCATTACCCGAGTGAAAGCCCAGGGTGCTAGATTCAATCCGAAGCACATCGCCCGGAATTGATACACCACTCCAAGGACTGCGAAGCGTAGATACTTTCGGAATGTCGGATGTACCATGACATGAAAGTTTGCATCTTTGAGATCTATGCTCGTTGCATAATCGTTCAACCGAATATTCGCTCTGACCGATCGAATCGTCTCCATATAAAACTTCGGAGCGACGATCAGCTTGTTTATCCAGCTCAAATCTATGACTGGACGGAACGAGCCGTCTGGTTTCGGAACCAGAAACAGATGGCTGTAGAATCCCAGAGATTCCTGGTTTTCTACGACCTCTACCGCGTTCTTCATTAAAAGAGACTGCACCTCTGATAACAGAGCGTCTCTTTTCTGTGGATTTGACGGAAGATGAGTCCACATTGGACTTCGAGTTAATGGAGGCTTTCGTTTGAAGGATATCTTCAGACCTTCCGAAGTCACTCCTCTCACCCAAGGGTCGTCCGTAATCGACGCCCACTCTTGTGAAAAACTCGACAACCTTCCGCCAACCGGAACGCGATAGAGGTTTAAGCCATCACCTCCTGGACCTGCGAGGCCTGCGGTAGGAGAAACCACGTCTTCCACGACCCGCACCTCGCCTCGTCGACCTCGGGGCGTCCGACCGATTGTCCCGGCCTGAAGGACGTCCCGAACGAGAGTCGCTATCCTGACGGTCTCTCGAATAAGACCAAGAGGACGCACCGGAACCTCTATAGGAACCTCTCTTGGGCGCATTAGACCCAGAAGTGCCTGTCTTATTCGTGTCTGCTGTATCCGACTTCTTAGGAGCAGATCTGAACAACAGAGAATCATTAGCTTTCTTTTTAATTTTATCATAAATAGCGGAAAGCTTGCCGTCAAAGAGAAGTTCTCCTGAGACCGAAGCGACTCTAAGAGAGTTCTTCACCTTAGAATCCACTAGTGTGGATGTAGCTAGGGCTGCGTCACGTCTAACCAACTCCAGATTTGCCACTGAAAGGGCGGAGTTACACGTGGAATAAGCTACTGCCCTTGAAAGAAGTCTTAAAGAGGATTGTATATCCTGAAACTCTTCCCCTTGAAGGCGCAGTGATAACGCCTTAGTAAGGTGATCTGCGTAAGATAAGGCATCTAAATTGGCTCTGTTAGACGCAATAGCTGTTTCCAACACCGCGGTTGGAATAGAAGCTGACGACGGTAATGATAGCTCTAAGTCTTCCGCCTCGTCGTCCATACGCAGAGGAACTCTCGGTATACCCTGTCCTGCCGTATCGAATTTATTCCTTCCATTAATGAAAGGCAGGTTGAGAGTATTAGCGGACAAGAAACCTGCTTTCCCCGTCCTGGAAGCAAGTTTAAATATAGCGTCGTTCAATAATTCAAATGTTCTAGCAACATTATTGGACTGCGACGGAAACTCGGGAGTGATGTCCCTGAACCGCTCAAAAAATTCAGAGTCCAATGACGCTATACTTCTCTTGTCCGGAAGCGCAGCAGTCTGGCCCGACGGAACAACTTGAGGGAGAAAGTGCCGGATGAAGTCCACGGCAGCTTTATGTTGTTCCGAAAGGGATAGCTCCAAGTCATCCGTATCCCTTTCACCATCCGGTCGGACCTCATGATGTTCCCGGTCGTCCGCCCCCGATGCTTCGGCGGAGCGTACCGACCCAGCGCCGTCGGATAATTCTCTATCCGACACCGTTTCTGTCGGCTGCTGGGATGCTGCGATAAGCTGTGCTATCTGCACAAGAATGTCCGGCGTCGAGACCTGCGGAGGCGCAGTCTTTCGCTGCTTCGCCGAGGGCAGCTCCGCATCAGATGGCTCCCGCATACTTTTCCTATGCGAACGTCCAGAGTCCATCGGTCTCGAATCCCTGGCTGCCGGATGGTGTGACCTGGTCGCCGAAGAATCCTTCATCGGCGAAGCTGGTAATATATCGGTGGTCACGCAGCCAAGGTGCGGTCGTGTGCGCTGACGAGAAGAGGAAGCCTTAACAGTCTCTGCGGACTGCTTATACAACGGAGCGTCCCGAGCGACGGACGTATGCTCCGCTAAAGACACATTTTGTACAACAACATCTGGTCCCAGATGTTGTTGTACGAGAGAGGGACCTCTCTCGCTCGCGGCCCGGCTGGACCTGGACGAGCTAGGAACCGGACTAAAAGGCTTCCTCCGTTCTCGCTTACTATCCGCCGTCACTGGGTGTGCATCTATTATGTTTATAGTGCTCGCATCACCCAAAATTTCCTCTTGGACCGCATCGGACGAACCCGGCTGCCGAACCATTCGGTGAATGGACGCTACACCGGGCGAGCTAGCGGACGACATTTGTCTAATCTCCATGAGCACTTTTGCCGCTAGCTCTGAATTCATTTGTGACGACGGACGCACACTTGAAGAAGATAACATGGAAACATCACCCTGTTCTGGTTCCTCTGAAATAGAAACTGAGAGAGTAGAGTGACCTTGCGGAGAAAGAGCCGACATCGCTCTTTCTCCAGAAACAACATATCGTGACACACGTTTCCAATGTTTCTCATCCCAATGTTCACATATAGGACAGGGATTAATGCGAGAACACTGACTACAATTAATACAATGATCATGAAAGTCAGAGGAAGATTTCTTCCTATTACAATTTGAACAACGTCCCTTCATTGTGAAAGAACAACAATAAGTCCTAGTTACTCGCAAAAACCCCTGACACAAAGATACATAATAACATGATCCATTAATAAATGAAAAAACAATTGCAAAACAAAATAATTTTGAAAAAATATTTTTTCAGCGAAGCCCAAGTTGCTGAAAAGTAACGTTGAGCCCCGATGGATCCTATGGCAAAGTGTGGTCAAAAATTTTAAATTTATATAAAATAATTAATGAGGCACTTTCGGATAATATAAATGTATCTTATAATGAGATAAACTACAGCAAAGGCAAACAGCCCCCCTCAAAAAAGGCTGTTGCCAATGAAAACAAACAGTGTAAAAACACCAGAAAACATGACTCCAGGCACTGAAAAAACTGGCCCGGAATCAGTCATCAATTACACTCTATCTGATGCAAAACAGAGACACCCAGGGGAGAATCTGTAGAACATCAGATGGAAGATGCAGAACACAAGCGTTATACACCCATGGGTGAAAACGTAACTATGGGGAAAATAACAGAAAACATTCTGTAACCAAGCAACTCTCCCAGGAAATTTTAAAAATGAAATTTCTCAAAAATATGCCAAAAGCATGGGAGAATTGCAAGGGGGGACTTTAGAAGGCTAGGGGAGAGGAAACACTGAATAAGCAGTGCAACAATTAGCAAGAATGACAACAAGAGGCCCATGCCTCGAAAATAGGCAACTTAACATAATTTCATCAAAAAATTTTAAGTACAGCCCTGATTATTTTTTGTCACTTCTTTTTCCTCTCCTCCTTCTATCCTCCTTAGAATCACATTTTCTCCAAAAATTACGTGTCTGGCATCCTTTAAACTGAGATTTACAAGCACAAAGATCAGTGAGATGTTGACTGATGAAGGGCCAAACAGAGAATGATAATTGGCGCCAATTTCGGGACGACTGCGTCACTGCGCATGCGCAGTAGAGGCGTAGTATGGAGGTCCTTTAGGACATGATTTCTTTTTGTTTTGGATGCAAATTTTGGGGATTGGGGGGCAAAATTTGTGTTTGGCCCTGGTTTTGTTAGAGTTAGCACCAGCTAAGTCTGGGTCATTGGTACAGTATAAAAATATGAATGTTTATGGTACTTTTAGACTCAATTGCGTGGAAACGCAGGTTCAATTTTCAGACCAACAGACATATTCCAGATGACTGAATCTAAAACACAGGTAATGGACTATTTAATGGCTAGACAGGTTCCAAGCCATAACAGTGTCCAATTCCTCACAGAATTTGACTGGTGGCTTGAGAGCTTAATTCGAAGCATGAAATTAGTTACACTAGTGGTTTGCGAGAAAATTCTTTTTAATATTGCTACCAATGCTAAAATATTTGCCACATATGTGATGTCAACCTGCAAGGGTTTGGGAGAACCTCAGTCTTACATTTCCTCTATTACTAACTATATTAGAATAGTGGAGGATGGGAGGCCCTTCCTCAAAATGTCTACAGTCACTTAATTTCTAAAGAACTGTAAACTGTCATTTACAAACATCTGATATATCAAGCATAAAATTATTTAGACCAGTGATTTGTAGAAAACCTCTTTTCATATTGCCACAGTTCTAAAACTTTTAGCCACATCTTCCCCAACCCCTCAAACATACACAAATGATGAAAGGGGTTTCATTTGAACAGACTTGTAAACAGCCATCACAAATACCACTCATGCCAAACATGAGAGCATTTGAAGGCAGTGGATTGGGAAAAGAAGATTTTTTGATGCTCTTTCCCTTAACCACAATGTTAAAATCTGGAGGCTCCATGACATCCTAAATATGATCAAAAGAACATCATGAACAAACCTGTAAACTATCCTTATAAATGTGCTGTATATCCAAAAAGGGAAGTGTTTGGAGCACTGGTCTAAGAGATGGAATCAAGCCAGAAAATAAGCAGTCTGTCATCTACAAAATAAGGTTTTCAGAGGGTGAATTTGGTGATGCTACCCTGCACAGCAGGGTAGCATCACTAAATTTACCCTCTGTGAACCTCAATCTGAATCAAGGTCTCAAATCTACACAGAAAGAGGTATTCAGAGGATAAATTGGCCAACTGTATGGGATAGTATCAGCAAAATGTCAGTGTCAAGGAGGTCTCGAAATTGGCGCCAATTGTTATTCTTACAACCAGTGCCTGGTAAGCATTATGTAATCAGCGGGGAGGTAAGAGTTCCCAACTCACGGGAGGGCCATCCCTGTCTGGGTCATTGGTAAGTATAAAAAATATATAAATTACTATAAATTTTTTAACATTTTTATAGTGTACCAAGGACCCAGACTTAGCTGAATAGAAACAAGTGTTTGACCACCTAGGTGGTATTAGTCCCCTACGGCACTTTTGTGACATAAGGTGTTTTTGTCACAGAAGACACTAGAGTATATAAGCATCTTTGATTTTGAAAACAAAATATTGAGCGTGCATAATCCCCTCACAACCATTTATCCATGTACCATATATAAAAGGCGTAGCTTGAACCATGTTGGAGGGAGGGGTGGTAACATAAAATAGAGAAAAAAGCTTAAAAAACACAACAAAAATGGCCTCCATTCTGCCATCTTAGATTTTGAAAAATAAATATTGACTGTGCATCATCCCCTCAGAACCATTTATCCATGTACCAAATATGAAAGGTGTAGCTTGAAGCATATTAGAGGGAGAGGTGGTAACATAAAAACAGACAGACAGACAGACAGACAGACAGACAGACAGACAGACAGACAGACAGACAGACAGACAGACAGACAGACAGACAGACAGACAGACAGACCAGACAGACAGACAGACAGACAGACAGACAGACAGACAGATATTGAGCGTGCATAATCCCCTCACAACCCCTTTATCCATGTACACTATATGAAAAGTGCAGCTTGAACCATGTTGGAGGGAGCAGTGGTAACATAAAATAGAGAAAAAGGCTTAAAAAACAAAACAGAAATGGTTGCCATGGTGCCATTTTGAATTTTGGAAAAAAAATATTGAACGTGCAACATCCCATTACAACCCTCTATCCATGTGCCAGATATAAAAAAGTGTAGCTTGAACCATGTTGGAGTGAGGGGTGGTAACATAAAATAGAGAAAAAAGCTTAAAAAACACAACAAAAATGGCCGCCAGGCCGCCATCTTGGATTTTGAAGAAAAAAATTGAACGTGCATCATCCCCTCCCAACCCTCTATTCACGTGCTAAATATGCAAAGTGTAGCTTGGACCATGTTGGTGGGAGGGGTGGTAACATGAAAATAGAGAAAAAAAAGCTTAAAAAACACAACAAAAATGGCCGCCATTCCGCCATCTTAGATTTTGAAAAAAAAATTTTGAGCGTGCATCATCCCCTCAGAACCATTTATCCATGTACCAAATATGAAAGGTGTAGCTTAAAGCATGTTGGAGGGAGAGGTGGTAACATAAAAAACAGACAGACGGATGGACAGACAGTCGGGCGGACAAATTTTTGAAAAAAAATATTGAATGTGCAACATCCCATTACAACCCTCTATCGATGTGACAGATATAAAAAGTGTAGCTTGAACCATGTTGGAGTGAGGGGTGGTAACATAAAATAGAGAAAAAAGCTTAAAAAACACAACAAAAATGGCCGCCAGGCCGCCATCTTGGATTTTGAAAAAAAAATATTGAACGTGCATCATACCCTCCCAACCCTCTATCCTTGTGCTAAATATGGAAAGTGTAGCTTGAACCATGTTGGTGGGAGGGGTGGTAACATGAAAATAGAGAAAAAAAAGCTTAAAAAAACACAACAAAAATGGCTGCCATTCCGCCATCTTGGATTTTGAAAAAAAAATTTTGAGCGTGCATCATCCCCTCAGAACCATTTATCCATGTACCAAATATGAAAGGTGTAGCTTAAAGCATGTTGGAGGGAGAGGTGGCAATATAAAAAACAGACAGACAGACAGACGGACATACGGACAGACTGAGGGAAGGATGGACAGACAGACGGATGGAGTGCAATCCTATAGTCCCCTTACGGGGGACTGAAAAGGCTGGAGGGCCTAGGATGTAAAGGAAAACCCAATAGGCTCAATTACTTGTAAACAGAATTATCCCCTCAAGGAGAAGAGGAGAACAGGTTTTACATGTATCTATCTTGTTTGTATCAAAAAAGAAAGACACAGTACCATTCTGTAATTGAGAACAATAACATCAATGATCTCTATTAAGATCCAGTATAACCCGTTATACTAATTTTTTAAAAGGAAAGCCAATAAATAAAGGAAGTCCAGAGAAATGAGACTCTTTATACTCATTAAAAGTGTCCAAGGATTGTATATTAACGCCCGTATGACACGTGACATATACAATTGCTTCACACCAAGCTTCACTTTTAAAAGATTACATGAATGAGTTAAACATTAGCTTTACACTTTAAAACCATCCCGGTACCAACTCGGAATTACTGACTCCAGAGGTGGTATTCCCTTGCTTTTCACTATAAAGCAGGTGACCTAAGGGAACACCACCACCCCGCCCCCCCTTCCCCTTGGTCAAATACCCCAGAGCGAAGAGGGCAGCAGGACAGAGTCGCTGCCGGAACAGAAAGCCTACATAACTATAGTTGCAACTGTTTAGTGGACGACATTCTGAGCAACAGATAACAGACCTAAACAACGCAGATCGCCAGAAATGAACTCAATATTTTTAAGATAAAAATGTGAATGTGGAAGGCTGAGACCAATATGCAGCCTTCATCAAATCGGTAATAGCAACACTATTAGCATAAGCCCAAGATGTAGACAGTGCTCTTACTTCATGCGTCGAAATCTTAAGCACAGACTGCTGAGTTGAAGATAATTTATCATGAGCAGTACGGATAGTTAATTGAATCCACTTTGCAATAGAATGGACAGTAATGTCCCTTCTATTAGGCAGCAGAGACAGAGACAGTTTACGTCCCTTTCTGATAAACTCTGATCTACGTTTGTAAATATGCATTGTCCTAACAGGACAGAGTAAAGGCCTATGCCCGTCTGAAGACAGAAGAGCCTTAATAACAATAGGTTCCGGATACTTATTAGGAGCTTGATTCTTAGCCAAAAATCCAACATTAGTGGTCAAGGTAATAGTATTACCTGCACTACGATAGTGAGAACCATCAACAGATAGTGCGTGAAGCTCACTAACTCTTCTAGACGAAGAGAAGGCTAAGAGAAAAGCTGTCTTATAAGATAAGAATTTGAAGTCCACTGTGTCAAGAGGCTCAAATGGCACTTCTTTTAGCTTAAGACGAACCCAAGCTAAATTCCACTTAGGAATTAATCTAAGGGTTCTAGGTCTATTTATCGAAAAGTTTTTCACTAACTTAGATAAAGAGACATTAGATCCAATCTGTAAACTATGATGATGTGCATAGGTATCAGATAGCATAGACCTATAACCCTTAATGGTAACATGCTGCAGTTTGATCTCATCCAACAGGTAGACTAGAAAATTAGCAATGTTTGGAATGGAGAGATCATAAATATCAACAGAATGATCCCTACACCACCTATAGAAAACCTTCCACTTAGCAGCATAATTTAGCGAAGAGAAGGTCCTCCTACAGTTAGAAATTGTGTCCACTGCTTGTCCTCTAAATTGCTTGCCGTGCAAGAAGGACCGCACAACGGAAATACGTGAAGGTTAGGTTGAGACCTTCCGGGTTGTGATGCTGTGTGCACGATTTCCCCTGCGAAAGAAGATCCTCTCGTGGAGGAAGCTTCCGCGGCATGTCACACAGCAGACACCTGAGTAGATTTATCCATGGTCTCTGGGGTGACAGAGATGCTACCAACAGAATTTTGCAGTGAGATTGCTTTATCTTGAGCAATATCTGCTCAATCAATGGCGCGGGAGGATACGCGTATCCTATCATTCCGTCCTAAGAGATCAAGAGAGCGTCTACTGCAAACGCTCAAGGATCTGGACACGGCGACACATACGTCTGCAACTGATTGTTGAGATGCATTGCAAATAAGTCTATCATCGGACGCTCCCATTGGTAGCACATCTGATTGAATACTCGTTTGTTGAGAGTCCATTCTGACCGTAACATGCGACCCTTCCGTGAAAGGGAGTCTGCCAAAACGTTCAGACGACCCGGAATATGACGGACCGATAGGAGAACTTGATGCTCTAGGACAAACAGAAGGATTCTTTCCGTTAGGTTGAAAAAACAGAATGGAATGAGTGCCTCCCTCGTTCCGAATATACGCTACAACTGTCGAATTGTCGGACAGAATTTGCACATGTGAATTCTGAATTATGTTCATCCAATGACGTAACGCAAGCCAAATTGACATCAATTCATTGATGTCTATGTGCTTGTTTAGGAACTGCGGATCCCAAAGACCCTGGCACTTCGAATCCGTTGGGCTCAAGGTTGCGCCCCAACCTGTTTGACTGGCATCCGTCATAATTGTAAAGCTCGGATCCGGCGATTGCAGTGGAACTCCCTGAGTTAACCACTGAATATCTGCCCAAGTCTGAATCTCTTGTTTGACTTGATTCGACAAGACGATGTTCGTATCGAGCGAATGAATCCTGACACTCCAATTCTGAGTCAGAAAGATTTGGAGTGGCCGAGTAAGTAGCCGCCCCAGCGGAATAAGATCCGCGCCGGCTCCGCACAAACCTATCAGTCACATGAATTTTCTCGCTGTAACTTTGTCGGAGTGAAGACAAAAGCGAGCGTAACAACTGATTAATTCCGCTCTGGTTAACGGCAGACAAACGAGATTGTTGTGCTTCTCGAAGCTCATTCCCAAGTGGGTGAATGACTTGGACGGCACCAGATCCGACTTCTCGTTTATTATAAAACCGAGACGTCGGAGCAGTTGAAGCAGATTCTGAACATCATTCTGAAGCATTAACTAGTTGCCGTACCTCTGAAGGATGTCCAGGTAGGCCGACGTTACCGCAGACGAATGAGCTCGGAAATGAGTCATTACCGAGTTCATTATTCGAGTGAAAGCCCAGGGCGCCAGATTCAGACCGAAGCACATCGCTCGGAACTGATGAACGACTCCTTGGACAGCGAAGAGGAGATACTTTCTGAATGCCGGATGTACCATGACGTGAAAGTACGCATCCTTGAGATCTATGCTCGCAGCGTAGTCGTTCACTCGAATGCTCTTTCTGATCGATCGAATGGTCTCCATATAAAATTTTGGAGCCACGATCAGCTTGTTTATCCAGCTCAGATCTATGACTGGACGAAACGAGCCGTCTGGTTTCGGAACCAGAAACAGACGGCTGTAGAAACCTGGAGATTCCTGGTTTTCTACGACCTCTATCGCGTTCTTCTCCAGAAGAAGATTGGACTTCTAAAAGAAGCGAATTTCTCTTCTGAGGATTTGACGGAAGCTGAGTCCACCTTGGACTTCAAGATAACGGAGGTTTTCTTTTGAAGGACAGTTTTAGCCTTTCTGAAATCACCCTCGAACCGAAGGGTCGTCCGTAATCGACAACCAATTGGTTAAGCAACTCGATAACCTTCCGCCCACTGGAACACGATGGAGGTTTGCACCATCACTTCCTGGACCTTCGAGGCTTGCGGGAGGAGAAACCACGTCCTCCTCGACCTGCACCTTGCCCCGTCGACCTAGGGGCGTCTGACCGGTTGTCAGTATTACGGCCCCTACCTGAGTCGCTACTTTGACGGTCTCTGGAGTAAGACCTAGAGGACTTATAAGAACCTCTATAGAAACTTCTCTTGGACGTACTCGTCCCAGAAGTGCCTGTCTTACTCTACTCCACTGAATCCGACTTTTTAGAAGCGGACTTGAACAGCAGAGAGCCTTAAGTTTTCTTAGTAATCTGATCATAGATTAAGGAAAGCTTGCCGTCGAAGAGAAGCTCTCCAGAGACCAGAGCGACTCGAAGAGAGTTTTCCACCTTACGATCCACCCGAGTGGATGCAGCCAGGGCAGCATTATGTCTAATTAACTCCAGATTTGCCACTGAAAGGGTGGAGTTATACGTAGAGTATGCTATGGCCCTCAAAAGAACTCTTAAGGAAGTTTGAACATCCTGGAATTCTTTCCCTTCGAGACGTAATGATAACGCTCTGGTAAGGTGATCTGCATATGATAATGCATCTAAGCTGATCTTGTTAGACGAGATTGTCATTTCCAACGTCGTGGTTGGAATAGACATAGACGACGGCAAAGACAATTCTAGGTCTTCAGCCTGGTCGTCCAGACGCTGATGAACTCTCAGAATGCCCTGTCCTGCCGTTTCAAATTTATTCCTTGAATTGATGAAAGGCAGCTGTAAAGCATTGGCCGATAAGAAACCGGACTTGCCCGTCTTGGAGGCAAGGTTGAATATAGCGTCATTCAAAAGTTCAAATGTCCGTGCGACATTCCTGGACTGGGTCGGAAACTCAGGGACGGTGTCCCTAATCCGGCCGAAAAAGTTTGTGTCCAGTGACGCTATCAGTCTCTTATCCGGCAACGCAGTATTTTGGTCCGGAGGAACAACATCAGGAAGGTATTGCTGGATGAAATCTACGGCTACCTTACGTTGCTCCAAAAGGGAAAATTCCAACTCCTCTGAACCCCCTTTCTCCATCCGGCTGGACCACTTGATAATCTCGGTCGTCCCTTGCTGACTCTGCAAAGGAACGAACCGACCCAGCTTCCTCAGACAATTCCTGATCGGAACAGGTTTCTGACGGCTGCTGGGATGCTGCGATAAGATGAGCTATCTGCGATAGCAAGTCCGTTACGTAGGCCTGTGGAGCCGCTGTCTTACATGATTTAGCCGCTGGAAGCTCCAGGGACATTGAATCCCGCATACTTCTTTTATGCGCACATCCCGATTGAAAAGGCCTTGTATCCCTGGCTACCAGATGGCGTGACCTGGTCGACGTGGAATCCCTGGTCAGCGAAGCTGGCTTGATATCAGCGGTCACGTAGCCAAGGTGCGGTCGTGTGTGCTGCTGTTAGGATGAGGAAGCCGATAGACTAGTCGCTGTGGACTGTCTATGTAACGGAGCGTCCTGAGCAGATGAAGTGGACGTGTGCTCCGATTGACTAGCGTCACATACAACAACGTCTGGTCCCAGATGTTGCTGTAAGAGAGAGGAGGCTCTCTCGTTCACGGTCCGGGTGGACCTGGACGAGCTAGCTATCGGACTGACAGGCTTCCTCCATACTATCCTCGGATCCGTCGTCGCTGGGTGTGCACGTTCAATGTTTATAGTGCTCACATCACCCAAACTGCTTCCCTGGACCGCAACGGACGAACCCAGCTGCCAAGCCATTCGATGAATGGTCGCTACACCGGGCGAGCTAGCAGACAACAACGCCGTCGATCCTACTAGGGACTTCTTAGGCAATTGTTGTATTTCCATGAGCACTTCGTTAGACTGCAACGACGGAGACACCCTTGTTGGAAACATCACACTGTTCTTGTTCCTCTGAAAAAGAGACTGATAAACTAGAGTGACCTTGCGGAGAGAGGACCGCCATGGACCCCTCACTGCTAACAATATACCGCAACACACGTCTCCAACATTTGTCATTCCAATTAGCACACACTGAGCAAGAATTAGTGCGAGTACATTGACTACAAGAAACACAATGAACATGAGAATCAGAGGAAGATTTCCTCGCATTACAATTTGAACAATATTCTTTCATCATGAAAAAATAAAAACAGTCATAGTACTCGCACTGACACTTGAAACAAAGATACATAATATAATATAATTCATTATAACACTTCGAAAAAATAATTTCAAAAAAAAAATATTTTGAAAAATTTTCAGAAGAGCCCAAGTTCCCAATGGAAACAATGAACCCAAATGGATCCCAAAAAAGCCTAAGTGAGGACAAAAATTTTAAAACATTTTTAAAAATTAATGCAACACTTACGGACAATATTAATGTATCTGGCTATGAGCAGAACTAAATAGAAGAAAAGTAATCACTATCAGAAGTAACCGTTGTCAACATAAACAAAAGTGTACAAAAACCAGAAACATGACTCCAGGCACTGTAAACATGGCCCAAAATCAGTCACCAATTTAAACACTATCTGATGTAAAACAGAGGCTTCCAGAGAAGAAACTGCAGTACATCGGATGGTAGATGCAGATCACAACGCCTAACCATCCAAGGGTGAGGATGTAAACATGGGGAAAAACAGAATAATCATTCTGTTACCAAGCCAAAACTCCCAAGAAATTTTAGTAAAAAAAATTCCAAAATTATGCCAAAAGCATGGGAGAATAGCAAGGGGGAATAAAGGAAAGGGAGAGAGGTGACACTGAACAAACAATGTTAAATTCATAGCAAGAATGACAACATTAGGGCCATGCCCCGAAATTAGGGAACTTGAAATAATTTTGTAAGAAAATTATAAGTTACAGCCCTGATCATACCCTGCCACTGTTTCATCCTCTCATCCTTCTATTTCCTCCTTAGATCCACCATTTCTTTCATAATTATGTGTCTGGCATCATTTAAACTGAGATTTACAGCACAAGTATCAGTGAGGTGTTACTGAATTTAGGACCAAACAAAGAATAACAATTGGCACCAATTTCGAGACCTTCTTGACACTGCGCATACGCAGTGGATAAAAAGTATGGAGGACCACATAGGACATTGAAAATTAGGATTTGATGCAAATTTTGGGGATTTGGGGGGCAAAATTTGTGTTTGGCCCTAGACTTTAAGGAGTTAGCACCAGCTAAGTCTGGGTCATTGGTACAGTATAAAAATATAGCATCTGACATACAATCAGGGTTCATTGCCTCAAGATGAGGTTAATTAAAGGATTGCAGGATCCTTTCAAGTCATTTTCGAGGACCTTTCAAACAGTTCTTGAGTCGATTAGCAACAAAATGCTTACAGCTTTGAGAATGACTTGTGATTAAAGACTACATACATCAGTTATAATCAAGAAGCCTAAAGTCACATCTACTTGCCTTTGAAGTTGTACAGCAGGGAATTATACTCATGTTTGACTAATAGTGAACAAAGAAAGTTGCATAACCTAAGCAGTCATTTTTAGTCAAGCATGATCGTCTTGAAAAGGCAGACAACACTTGGCTAAAAAACTCTGCCTGAACAGACAACACACCACTGAGAACAACTGACAGGCCATACGTTTTGATATCTTTTAATGTTCAATACATACTCTCATTTCACAGGCGTGCATGAGTTAAAACTTTGAAGTAACCTTAGAAATTAGGACTTTCAGAGCTAAAGGACACATTTTCAGTACTGTAAAGGCTTGAAAACCTATTTTTCAACGCAAGGATTTTAGAGGACCACAATGTAACCTGTGCAATGTTTTTGCATTTCTTTTTTGAAAGGTGAGTTTCTACATCATGGGCTGAAAATCAGAGAGAAAAACTGGTCAAAATTCTCTATCGACTTTTGAAATCACAGTACAGTTGTCATTGGATTACTTACCAGCATGTGTAAGTGGTGCGCAAAGTCTATAGACAAAGCACCAATGTCAAAAATTAAATCTGTATAGTAAACATAAACGGATCTGTTCTCCCACAAACCTTCCAAGTTCATATCCCATAAATTAATGATGTATCTGAAAAATATACAAATTATCTGAATTAATATTTTAACTTTTTCACATCTCACATCTCTCAGTTTAACTCTTTGCTAGAGATGGGCTGTATTGGAATTTTGAGTTCGGTTTCAGTATTTTTAGGGGGTATTCCTCGGTATCGGTTCGGTATTCGGTATCTGACTTGACTGAGATTTGCTGATAGTACCAGAAGAGGAATTCACATCAGGAAAAACAGAATAAGTTGTTGTAATATCATTCTAGCACAACACTATAAATGACACTGCCAATGAGCTCAACAGTGGCATTCTTTTACGACCACAAATCATATCTACAGTAATTTTGTTACTTGCTCTAAATGCACCTTAATGTTTAAAGACCCATTTCAGGCTTTTGAGATGTCAGAGAATGTGCCCTGACCATGCCATCTTTAGGAGGTCCTATTGATAATAGACGAAATGCCTGGGCAGTGATTTCTAGTCAGGTCTTGGCTGCCTTAACAGGCAGCCAAGACTTGACTAGAAAACACTACTAAGAAATTGGACATGTACATGTTGAAGTCTAGTGGGAATTCAGGACAGTTGCCTAGTCCATTGAGGATTTACAAAACTGTGAAAAAAAATTAGTCGCTGTTATCAAGCCTCAACAGGGACTTATAAATAGCAAATGTAGGAAAATTTGAAAATTCAGATGGTTTTGGTATTCAGTTATTGGTTCAGTTCGGTTTTCCGGTATCCCCGTGATATCAGTATCGGTTAGGCTTTTCAGTATATTGCCCATCTCTACTCATTGCCTAGTGTAACAGTTCTAACTGGATTATGAAAGACATGGTGTTATATATTTTAGAACAAGCTCTCATCAAAAGTTGTGCTTTTCATTGTTCACATCCCTCCATCCATAAATCCACCTTGAATATATATGCATTTATGCCTAGTTTCAACTCATAAAAATAACAAGAAATGTCACTGGAGTAACACATGCTACTCTGCCCACCCCTCCCTCCACCTAAAATCTAAAATTGAAATGTGACTTTGACCTTGGAGTTACGGTTCCAGCTGCAGTGTGTGACACAACCACCCCCTCCCCCCCCTCCCCCCCCCCTCCCCCCCCCCCCAAACTGAAATAGTTTCCGAGAAACAATTTCTGACCTTGAACATATGGAAGTCAAGTATGATCTTGACCTTGAGGATGTAAAAGAAAGTATTATGCATGACACACTTACTGTCCTTAACACGTATATGAAGATTGATAATTGCAGGTTAATTTGTTTCTGAGTTATGGGGCGAGACACAAATATTGACAGATTTTAAGTGTGACTTATGACCCTGAAGTAATGGACCCAACTATGGTGTGTGACACATTACCACAGTGTCCATCTCGATAGTGTTAAGTTTGATGATTGTACATTTGTAGCCCCAAAAGTTTCTGAGTAATTCCTGAGACAAATATGTATTCTGACTGTCCTTAACTGGTTGAGTGCTGAATTATTTTGGGTCATCAAAATATGTCCACATATCTTTTCCTTGATACAATTTATGGGGGAGTGCCAATTGGCACTCTCCCATAAATTGTAACAAGGCAAATCCTATCAGACTGAATAATTTCACTTCAGAGGTGATATGGAAAACGTCCACTGAATATGAAGCCTTTAAGTTGTGTTACTGACACTTCAGAATAAAGCCCAAATATGGGCTTTTAGCACTCTACCAGTTAATAGTTGTGTGAAGCTTGATAATTGAAGTTTGATTTGGTTTTTGTGAGTTTTGGCTGAGACAAGACTATTGACAGATTTCAAAGGTGACCTTAAAATGTGACCATAACCCTGAAGTTAGGCACCCAGTTGTGGTGTGGCATATCCCGCCATTGTCCTTTATAACTGTGCCCACTTTAGAGGACTTCCACCCCAGGCATTAGTTCTCGGTCCTATTTTACCAGTAACGCATAACTTGTTCAGCACTGTAAGAAGCACTGCTCCTTTTACCGGGGCTTCCACAGGGAATCAGGCATTATAAAGAGGGTGTTTGTTTTAACCCCTCTCCTTACCAACAGACGTGAAACTCTCCCTTCTCAAAAATTTGGGATCATTGCAAATCATTATGAAATTATTTATATTTTCCCTTTTTATGCTGTCTCCACTACTAGTGTTGTTGAAATATACTGTTATATTATTCAAAAATAAAAGTAAAATTCTAACTCAACAATCCACAATCGATATCTTGAGTCAGACAAATGCAGTAACAACTGGTTCTTGAAATGTCAATTTATTTATTTATTTATTGGTGTTTAAGGTCACATACTTACGGACAATGGCTAATCGTGATGGTGACAGTTTTATGGGTGGAGGAAGCCGGAGAACCTGAAGAGAACCGCAGAGCATCGACGAGCAAGTGTCAGCTCCTCAACATTCTAACTCTGTTCAAGCAGGGTTACAGCCGTTGAAGTCATTTGCACCATCGACGTGCAGTACGCCTTAGTTCACAGCGTCATCGTGCCCCCATGTAGGCAACGTGGATAAAGTGCCTTGCCCAAGGACTCAACGTGGGTTGTCCCAGAAGGGGATCAAACTTGGGACCTATAGCACAGAAGTCCAACAGTCTACCATTGAGCCACTGCGCTATCCTTGAAATGTGAAGCCTTCTTTGTTACAATTTTTCACAGAGAACACAAAGAATAGTTAGTGTATGATTCATAGTCTGCATATTGTTTGGAGACAACAGATGGAACTTACAAGTTAAAAAACAACAGATCAGTATATTAGTGCCTCTACAGACATTTCAGAATAAGAAGATCATTAACTACTTGTATGTGTTCTGTCTCTTTCTTACCTATTCATTTTATATAAAGTAACAACTCTACCTATACTCAGGCTTAATCCTTGAAGGCCTGGAGAGTTTTCTACATTTTTGCTACACTTTGACCAGTCTTTCGATTTTGAGGTGCATCATTGTGCTTGCACGCCATCACACACGCATTTTGAAAAGCTCTGTGCCACTAATGCCGCACCTTGGCAAAAAGCAGCAGCGTGCTATATGATCGTCTGTTTGAATGTTCGAATTACCTTAACACAAGTGGGGTTAATGCTCATCAGGCAATGATAGCACGGGTGCATAGCCTTATGCAGTAATATACAACTACATGGTACAGTCGTGGTGTAGGTTTCACTTTCAAAAGAAGTCTGCAATCTGTCGCAACTTCAAACAAGCCAACACATCAACGTTGTGGCTCAATAGGTAGAGGTGCAGGCTGCAAGCCAAGAGGTCCTTGGTTCGAATCCCACCTGCGGCAACCGCGTTGTGTCCTTGGGCAAGACACTTCACCCCCATTGCACACGTGGGGGCACGGTACGTTGTGTACTAAGGCGTACTGCACGTCGATGGTGCACTGTCTTCAACCAATGCTAACCCTGCTTGTGTGGAGTTAGAATGTTGGGGAGCTGACAGTTGATCACCGATGCTCGGTGGTTCTCTCTGGGTACTCCGGCTTCCTCCACCCATAAAACTGTCGAGGTCATGATTAGCCATTGTGCAGAAATATGTGACCTTAAACACCAATAAATAAATAAATAAATAAATAAATAAATAAATAATGTCAATGCCACAGAGCGTCCCAATTTAAATATGATGAATTTGAATTTGGTTCATCAGAAAAACTATAGACGTACTGGTACTTCATTAAATGCTCAGTTCACTGTCGCAGAGTTATTTAACAGGTTAAAATAAAATGTCTCAGTCTGATAGCGATCCTGAGGATACAAAACAGCCAACATCACGCAAATGTGTGCAGTTGACAACATTTCGCAGCTGAAATGTCGAAAATGTCATTTGCTATAAAAGTCACAATTCCATATTATTCTAGTTAGTGTTCCCATTTCTGGTTTTTCCTTATTCAAACTGTGTATTCTACTTTCGATTCTGTGCATGCATTTCAGTTTAGTTTACGGATTTATTTTTTGAAAAAGAATGTTTGAAATAATGAACATGTATTGTGAGTATGTGATCTTTATTTTATTGTTATGACCCAATAAACATGACTTAAAGTCACTATGAAAACAGGGATGGTTTTTAATAGAATACACCATGTATATGATAGACGGTCTGTCACTATCATACACATGCTGTATTCTATTAAAACATTGCCATTTCCGTAACTTTTTCACAATAGCTGAGTCTTTCCGTAAGTCAGGAAAATCGCACTTGCGAATTAGAAATGGCACATGCCACACTTGGCGCACCTGCATTTTAAAAATCGAAAGACTGCTTTGACAGTCTACATCCTGTGGATTCACATATGTTTCTTGGTAAGTCTTGGTTGCCAAAAAAAGGCAGTCAAGACTTGCCAAGAAACAACCATCAAGGTTCTTAGAATGTAACTTGAAATTTTGGCCAGAAACTGCATGTGGGGACATCTGTTCTGTTGCAGAAAAGTGTTATTATAAAAGACAGAATGAGGCCTTTATAAGTTAATCCTGAGTAATGGATCATTCTCAATAACTAACCATAAATTTTAATGCTGGAGTTATTTTATTAAGGTTTAATGGCACTTTTGACAGCCAGGGTTACCTTGTGTCATACTGTTTTTTAAGGGTGGAGTAAGTCGGAGTATCCAGAGAGAATCACAGAGCAACAATGAGCGACTATCAGACTCCCCAATGTTCTGATTCGCACAAGCAGGATTGGCGGTGGTTGAAAGCAAATGCACCATCGATGTACAATTTGCCTTAGTGCACAGTGCCACCATGTTCCCACATGGGCAATCAGGATTAAGTGCCTTGCCCATGGACACAATGCAGTTACCGCTGGCCAGGACTGAACAGGGTACCTTTTGGTTTGAAGACCAATGCCCTACTTACTGAGCAACCTCACTCTATAATTCTGGAGTTAAAAAGAAGCAACCCTTTATTGTCATCCTCGTCTTTACTTGTAAAGCTATTGATAAAACCCTAGCAACAGGGCAATACGATTTTGTATCAAAGAACATTCTAAATATCACATATTTAATCATCTGAACTTATGAAATAAAATTTTAAAAAGCTGCAGTTTCAGCTTTTAATTAAATGTATACAAGCATTTACAATGACCTGCAAACTTTATTCAAAGATGAGTGGAAAGAAAACATACCTCATTACGACATATAATGCCCTCATTGCAAGAAGTATGACCTGAAATAAAAAGAAAAAAAATTATTTCAACTATGTGGGGCATGGAACAAAAGTGTGATCTTATTTCAGTATATCACAAATGAAAGTGTCAATGACACTGTAGCTCAACTTGTCAAGACATGTACATGTATAGTATGTGACACAGCAATGACAAACATCTAGGTAATGACCTGATAACAAAGGTACATATAAAGTATTGTAATCGTCTGTAAATAAATACTGGACGTAGCCTGTAGTGTTCAACCGATGATCGGAACCGGCCACCACAATCGGCCGATTATGGACAATCGGATGACAATGGCAACGGCTCCTGGAACATCGGTTCAACCGATTGTTGCCAAGCAATTTGTGATTTTTCTGAATCGCATTTTATTATCTTCTGCAATTGTTCAATTGTTAATGTAAAATGATGCCTATGATACCATTCAATAAAGTTGAGAAACAACCACAATGTGTATTCTTAATCTCTCTACAAGCCCCTTTACTGGATATACGTGTTAAACGAATGTAAAGCTTACAACTGAGCACACTTACAGCAATCGCCAGTTCATACCGGAAAAGTGAAGGATGCACTCCATTGACTCAGGTCGCAGTAAAATTACCAGTCGCGCACACTTGGGCGGTAAACGTGGCTCTGAGAGCCACGTTTACCGCCAAAGTGTGCGCGACTGGTAATTTTACTTGGGACCCCAGTCAACAAAGTTTAACACTTCGAAAAATGTTCAGTTTAATTCAATTCTTTCAAGCCTCGACTTGTCTTGTAGTGCACGGTATTACAATCGGAATCGGCATCAGAATCGGCCGATTGTGGGCTCAAATAACCGGTAATCGGTCAGCGACCATTTTTGGTAATCGGCTGGACACTAGTAGCCTGTAACAAATGTATAGGTAAAGTATTGTAAAGGTGGGTGACAGACAGATGCTAAACTAGAAAAGAAATCTTTAAGCCCCAGAGTGGGTCTGACTGAACCCCAAAATATTTGTTCTCATAGCACAGTGATAACAAAGGCACACCAAAACACACTCATTCCTGTCCCAAGGTGAAAACAAGGTACCCAAGAAGTTTCGTGAAGATCAGTTCATAAATACGAGCTGTATAGAAGTTGTGACAAAAAACTGATTGGACCTAATTTCGGTACAAAATGGACACTGGCAGCCATCTTGAATTTTGGACCACACTCAGAAACACTCGTTCTCGTCCCAAGGTGATAACAAAGGTACCCAAGAAGTTTTGTGAATATCGGTTGATAAATATATCCCGAGCCGTATTGACATGTGCACTTACAGTGTATAAGTAGCACTAAATAAATCAAAATTCATCTAATTTCCATAATTTCTGCACGAGAAAAAAACCCATACTGTATGTGATGTATTCCATTTTACTAAACATTCATACAAAAATTTATTCAAATCAGAACTTTCATACAGAAGTTCTGTACAAAAGACTGATTGCACTAATTTTGGTACAAGATGGCTGCTGGTGGCCATCTTGAATTTTTGACCACACCCAAAAACACCCGTTCTCATCCCACAGTGATAACAAAGGTACCCAAGAAGTTTTGTAAAGATCGGTTCATAAATACGGCCTCTAGCCTGAGCCGAATAGAAGTTGTGTACAAAAAAAAACTGATTAGACCTAATTTTGGTACAAAATGGCCACTGGCAGCCATCTTGAATGTTGGACCGCACTCAGAAACACTCGTTCTTGTCCCAAGGTGATAACAGAGGTACTCAAGAAGTTTCGTGAAGATCGGTTGATAAATACAGCCTCTAGCCCGAGCCGTGTTGACATGTGTACTTACTGTGTGTAAGTGGCACTGAAAAAATCAAAGTTCCTCTAATATGCATAATTTCTGCACGAGGAAAAAACGCGTATTATATGTGATGTATCCCATGGTACTACACATTCACACAAAAATTTTTTCAAATCAGAGCTTTCATGTGGAAGTTTTGCGCAAACATCTGATTGCACCTAATTTTGTACAAAATGGCTGCCATCGGCCATCTTGAATTTTGGACCGCACCCAAAAACATTCGTTCTAGTCCCACGGTGATAATAAAGGTACCCAAGAAGTTTCGTAAAGATCGGTTCATAAATGCGGCCTCTAGCCCGAGCTGTATTGGCATTTGCACCGATAGTGCTGAAAGCAACACTAAATAAATCAAAGTTAGTCTAATTTGCATAATTTAAGCACGAGAAAAAAACCTGTATGATATGTGATGTATCTCATAGTACTAAACATTCATACAAAAAATTATTAAAATCAGAGCTTTCATATGGAAGTTCTGTACAACTAGAGGGGGTATCAGTACCCCGTGGCTCACCAACAGGTGGCCAATGTAAAGGGGTGGCTGGAGTAAAAAAAAAAGTTCAAAACCTGCACACAAAAGTCCAAAATTAAAGAAAATAAGCAGCTCAAGGGTTAAATAATATAATAATAACCCCTAAGAAGCATGGAGATATGCTGCAAGGTAAATCTCCACTTGGGAGAAAGGAAAAAAAAAACATCAAAACCTGCACGCAAACATCAAAATAAGTCTAAAATTTGATTCAAAGGGTTAAAATTAAGACAAAATACCCTGGAAAAGAGTTAAATGTTATAGTGAACCACCATAGCAATATGCAGAAACTCTACACTTGGAAGAAAGGAAAAAAAAAAAAACCCATGAAAACCTGCACGCAAACGTCAAAATAAGTCTAAAAATCTATTCAAGGGGTTAAAAAATTTTTAAAAATGCACTGGAAAGATATCAATGTTATAATAACCACCACTGCAATATGCAGTGAGGTCAACCTCACTTGAAATTGTTTTTTTTTTATCACAACCTGTACATAAAAGTAAGAAGCTGTAAGCCTAAGTCCGAAAGCTGCACATAAAAGTCCAAAATTGAAGTAATTCAGCAAGAAAAGGGTTAAATAATACAAACATAGCCCTAAGATGCATGTTTACATACAATAGAAAGCATGGACATATGCTGCAAGGTAAATCTCCACTTGAAAGAAAGGAAAAAAAAAACATCAAAACCTGCACGCAAACATCAAAATAAGTCTAAAATTTGATTCAAAGGGTTAAAATTATGACAAAATACCCTGGAAAAGAGTTAAATGTTATAGTGAACCACTACAGCAATATGCTGAAACTAAAAAAAAATTTGAAAAGCCAAAAAATCAAAACCTGTACACAAAAGTTCAAAATATTTGAGAGCAGACGCCGACGCTGACGCCGACGCCGACATGAGGGCTATGCCATAGGCTCACACAACTAACGTTGGTGAGCCAAAAACCAGATTTCTGCATCGTCGGTACAAAATGGCGGCTGGCAGCCATCTTGAATTTTGGACCGCACCCAAAAACACTCGTTCTCGTCCCACAGTCATAACAAAGGTACCCAAGAAGTTTTGTAAAGATCGGTTCATAAATAGGGCCTCTAGCCCGAGCCGTATCCAATTGTTGACAGACGGACAATTTATATGCCAAAATCCAAGATGGCCACTGTCAGCCATGTTTTTCAACAAAATTCAGAAAAATTTGATAGCTCCCATCAAGACATCACACCAAACCTACACACAAATATAACAAGGGCAACGCCCCCGGTCTCCCGACCAAGATGGCAAATTCAAGGGAGCTGTTAGGATGCAATTTGTTCGCAGAGCATGGCCATTTTTTAACTTGACCTGTATTTCCAACCAATTAAACCACATACTTAGTTTCGTTTCAATCAAATGATCCAAAGTAAAGTTATCATCCGGACAACACAAAAACCGTATTTTCTAAGTCGAAAAAGGGGAATAAATCCAGTAAAAATCAGTGGAGCGTGCCCATTTTCGAACTTGACCTGCATTTCCACCCAAATAAGCGGCATACTAAATTTCGTTTCAATCAAATGATCCTAACTAAAGTTATCATCCGGACAACACAAAAACTGTATTTTTTAAGTCGAAAAAGGGGAATAAATCCAGTAGAAATCAGTGGAGCGTGCCCATTTTCGAACTTGACCTGCATTTCCACCCAAGTAAGACACATACCAAATTTAGTTTCAGTAAAATCATCCAAACTAAAGTTATCATCCGGACAAGGGTGTGACGGACGGATGGACGCACGCACGCACGGACAGACGGACACTGCTGATTACAATAGTCCCCCGAAGGGTCGGGGGACAAAAATGGCATGACTTCTTTCCTCTGTAGTGTTAACTGGTCACAGATGCAAATTAAATCCTTCTTTAAACAACTTTATCAAGTGAACACAGAGGAAAGAAGTCATGCCATTTTTATATCTCTGTTGTCCATATTAGATGATTTAATAATGCCCATATTTTCAGTAATGCAAGGCTAGGGAGCCCAAATATCAATCTCGGGACTTTACTTGGATAAATTTAAATCTGAAGCCCTCTCCCTCCTCCCCAGGATGCTGTACACCAAATATCTAAAGATTAGGTATGGCGGATCTGAAGAAGGAGATTTTTTTAATGATTTGTCATATTACGTTAAGTTAAAATCATTCACTCAAATTTCTACAGAAAAGACATCACACCAAAGCTACATATGAAATCTTAAAAAAATCAGGTGAGGGTTGGAGCCTGTTGGGTGTACTAATGGAACTGTTGACAATTTATATGTCAAGTCCAAGATGGTCAGTGGCAGCCATCTTTTTCAACGGAATGCAGATAAATTTGATAACTCCCATCTACACATTATACCAAATTACATATAAAATTTGAAAAAGATCAGGTGTGAGATGTGGCCAGTAGGGTCTGCTAATGCAATTGTTGACAATTTATATGCCAAAATCCAATTGGCCACTGTTAGCCATGTTTTTCAACAAAATTCAGAAAAATTTGATAGCTCCCATCAAGACATCACACCAAACCTACACACAAAATTTCGAAAAAGATGGGGTGAGGCATGTGGCCTGCAGGGTGTGCTAATGGGATTGTTGACAATTTATATGCCGAATCCAAGATGGCCACTAGCGGCAATGTTTTTCAACAAAATTCAGAAAAATCTGATGGCACCCATCTAGACATCACCCCAAAACTGCACATGAAATTTGAAAAAGATTGGGTGAGAGATGCAGCCTGCAGGTTGTGCTAATGAAATTAGTGATGAAGCGATTATCAAAACTTGCTATCAACCGATTACTGGTTATTTCTCTGCCGATTATGCCAATTCCGATGGCTGAAGTTGGACACTGAAGAAAATCTGTTGGTGCCTGTTATACTACAGAAATGTTGTTGATAAATCATCAATTACGAAAGCTTAATACCACATGAGTTCTGAGAGTATGCACATTTAGTGGTGGGTAATATTAGCCAAAATCATATTTGCATTTTGGTTGGGGTGTGGGGAAAAGATCGTTATTAAAGATACAATCACACGATATTGTTCTCGTGAAGATTGTGTTTTATTCCGGTAAATAGTGTTAATACAGTTTTGTGTTAGGATACAATA
Source organism: Pictodentalium vernedei (assembly GCA_031216915.1). Lineage (NCBI taxonomy): Eukaryota > Metazoa > Mollusca > Scaphopoda > Dentaliida > Dentaliidae > Pictodentalium > Pictodentalium vernedei. The sequence goes on from CM062295.1 coordinate 137,904,151, forward strand.
CACTTGGCTGTATTAACCAGGAATATACTCAGCACACATACTTCGTGTGTAAAATGAATAATAATTTTGATGTTAAGGTGTGTTGTGAAGTCGTATGATGCATGGTTTACACGTTTGTCAGAATGTATTATTCAATGTTCTTTTTTCAACGTGTTATCTCCCTTGATGTGTTTCTCTAATGTTTACATGAACTCTACAATCTTTGGGAAATGGTGGTGATCTCGTACCGATTGCAGTTGGTAAATTGCATAATATCTCTGCTCTGCAAATCCCCAAATTTTCTGCCATGCACTACACACATTTTTAATGGAGAAACTTTATTGAAATGGCCAAATATCAAAGGGATTTTTAATAGTTAGTGTTAAATATAGAATAACCGGAAAGTGCCGGTTTTTAACTGCCGGTTGTCATAATCGGCCAATGTCCCATAACCGACCGGTTCCGACTGCCGATTCCGATTATCAGTTCATCACTAAATGAAATTACTGACAATTCATATGCCAAATACAAGATGGCCTGCTGGTGGCCATATTTGTTAACGAAATTCAGAAAAATTTGATAGCTCCCATCTAGACATCAGAACAAAGCTACATATGAAATTCAAAAAATATCAGGTGAGAGATCCGCCTGTAGGGTGTGCTAATGGAATTGTTAACATTTTATATCCAAATCCAAGATGGCTTTTGGCAGCCATGTTTTTCAACAAAATTCAAAAATATTTCGATAGCTCCCATCTAGACATCACACACAGCTACATACGAAATTTGAAAAAGATCGAGAGAGAGATGCAGCCTGTGGGGTGTGCTAATGGAATTGTTGACAATTTATATGCCAAATCTAAGATGGCCACTGAAGCGATGATTTTCAACAAAATTTGGAAAAATTAGCTCCCATCTAGACAATGCACCAAAGCCACATGTGAAATTTGGGATTGATAGAGTGAGAGCCATGGCCTGAAGGGTGTGCTAAAGGAATTGTTGGACAATTTATACTCAAATCCAAGACGACTGCTGGCAGCCACGTTTTTCAACAAAATTGAAGAAAATTTGATAGCCTGTTGGGTGTGCTAATGGAATTGTGGATGGATGGACGGTACGACGGACGGATCACAACCCATCCTAATAGCTCAAACTTGACGTTGTCAAGTTGAGCTAAAAATCATCATTCAAATTTTATTATGCTTTTCATTTTTGCCCCCAAAGGATAGCTTACAAACTCGCATTGGAATGAGTTCATCAAGCTTGCTTCAATGAGAGGCCATAAGGCCCTACAAAGAGATCTTCTGTTTCTAGGACATTTTTTTGTAAAAATTGCATGCGGGCAGGTGAGCGGTATAGGCAGGCATTTTTTTATTTTTGTAATTATTTCTTTGCCATGAAAAGTTCATGTTCTTGGTTTGTTTTATGTTTTAGGCCTAAAATCTACAGAATAGCATGGGTGATGGTGTATTCCGTCCCTTAGAGAAAGAAGACTTTGCAATGCTAAAGCATTGCAATGCCTTCTTCAACTAAAGAGACAAATTTATCAATTTTGTTAACTTGGATAAAATATCAGACATAAACCAATTAATTTTATTTTTTTAAATTTGCATTGGCTATAAAAAGAAAGCATGCGGCAGCCAAAAGGACCATACAGGAGGCCTGAGAAACAGATTTTAAATTTTTTTTTAGGCCTAAGCCATGTTTTTTGAGCAAAAAAATGAAGATGTTTTAGTGAATCAAAATGTTTTGTTTCTTTTATTATTTTTATTGCCAGTATCGTCTCCTGGCAATGCTAGATAAAGGGTTGACTAAGAGCCCTGCGAATCTCAAATTTTATATCAAATCAAATCAAGAATCGAAGAAACCTCATTAGTTTTCAAATTGTAGACATTACAATAAATAAATATTCATGGTCTCCACTTAGGTATTGGATACAAAAAAAAAACTCATCTGCGTGGGAAAATCAATCGGTAAAGCAGAATATTCCAGAAATGAAAATTAAAGTAGTTTCGGAAGCAGAACTTCCTTGAGCTCTTCTTCTATCATCATTTTTCCTGTACAGAAGACCGGATGCTAGAAGAAGAGTTCACAAGAAAGCACCTGGTAGTATTTTGAGAACATCTTGACAATTCAAAAATTTGCTAATCAGAATGTCTCGAATTGAATCAAATCGAATCATCGGGACAATTTCAAATCAAATTGAAATTTGAGGCTATGCAGGGCCCTAGGTTGAATGGAGTGACATGTCCAAAATTTAATTCCTACTCACTTTTCATGTATGTCAAGTGGTTTATCAAGGAACAGTTATTTTTGTAATAACCGCTATAGTGCCAAGGCCAAATTGACTGTTCCAAAATACTGCAGCTCATTTCTGCTGTTCCTTTCTATGAGATTATTATATACCTCCATACAAACCACAGATGAAGGGGCTTAACTGAAAAACTGTCTCAGGGTCGGTTTTCTCTAAGTAACAAAACCAATATTTTTAGATTGGAAATATTATTACAACTTTGGGTTTGTATACAAGGTCCAAGTTTATTACAACAGCTAAAAGTTGCCCCAGATTTAACACCCTTTGCTGATGAAGAAATAGAGAAGTGTAATGTATTCTAAAGCATATATTACATTACATGGGAAAATTCTTTCTTTTTTTTTATTCAAGGAATGTTTGTGCAAATGTCGTATGCATATTATAAATTAACATTCAAAATGAACACGTTACCTATTTGATTTTCAAATGTGAAATAACATTTGCTGCAAGGTGAAAATCATAATTTTTTTCACAAAAAGTTCCCAGAAATAATCACATCAGAAAACAGAAAAAATTCACACACTCTTACAAATAAGAGAACTTCACATAGCCTATTTTACTTACTTCGGCAACCATAAATGCAAATATAGTGATTCCAACTTGCAATCCTGTCAGTGCTGCAACAGCTATTAAACCAGAACAGGCTCCCAGGATGGCAAATAACAATGACAGCAACTTAGCATGAATGTGCTGTGGAGTTGTTGGAGAGGAGCTCAACTGAAATGAAATAGATTTGTTTTCTGTTCTTTAAAAATAGAAGATAATGATATGAAATAATTTGCAAATCACTCTGTCAAGTTTGTGTTGTGAATAGTTTTGTAGGTAATTGAAATACTTTTGGTTCAACTATCTGTAGTTCATTAAAATATTCCCTCATTGATTATGGGAGAGTTGCAAAAGGCGCATTCCCATAAACAACAAAATAATTTCAAAAGTCAAATGCACTGTTCTGAAGTTAAAATTAGGGCTGCAACAATTAATTGTGATATGCTTGAACCACGATACATTGCTCACGATTCAATATGTATCGTTTTTCTGCATATAAACATTGACAGAAATAAATATGCCATTATAACACAGGATTATACAGTTAACCAAAAGTTGGTGAATTCCTTCCAATTTGCTAAATATTTATTTGATTAATCCATTATATCTTGTTTGACAGAGCTCACAGAGCTGTCAAATAAGATATAAGGGATTAAATTGTTTCAACATATTTTCTGATAGGAAAAAAACACCAGAAAATGTGTCATAAAATCAAAACCTGAATTAGTGAATGCCAATGGTTGTCACTTTGAGAAATTACATATTGATTAAAGCGTGCATTCAAATTTAAAATGAAAGTGTCAATGACACTGTAGCTCAACTTGTCAAGACATGTACATGTATAGTATGTGACACTGCAATGACAAAGATCTAGGTAGTGACCTGATAACAAAGGTACATATAAAGTATTGTAACGGCCTGTACATAAATACTGGCCGTAGCCTGTAACAAATGTATAGGTAAAGTATTGTAAAGGTGGGTGACAGTCAGATGCTAAACTAGATAAGAAATCTTTGAGTCCCAGAGTGGGTCTGACTGAACCCCAAAACATTTGTTCTCATAGCACAGTGATAACAAACGCACACAAAAACACACTCATTCCTGTCCCAAGGTGAATACAAAGGTATCCAAGAAGTTTCGTGAAGATCAGTTCATAAATACGAGCTGCATATAAGTTGTGACAAAAAACTGATTGGACCTAATTTCGATACAAAATGGCCAATGGCAGCCATCTTGAATTTTGGACCACACTCAGAAACACTTGTTCTCATCCCAAGGTGATAACAAAAGTACCCAAGAAGTTTCGTGAAGATCGGTTGATAAATACAGCCTCTAGCCCGAGCCATATTGACATGTTCACTTACAGTGTATAAGTAGCACTAAATAAATCAAAATTCATCTACTTTCCATAATTTCTGCACGAGAAAAAAACCTATACTGTGTGATGTATTCCATTTTACTAAACATTCATACAAAAATTTATTCAAATCAGAACTTTCATACAGAAGTTCTGTACAAAAGACTGATTGCACTAATTTTGGTACAAAATGGCTGTGGTGGCCCTCTTGAATTTTGGACCACACCCAAAAACACTCGTTCTCATCCCACGTTGATAACAAAGGTACCCAAGAAGTTTTGTAAAGATCGGTTCATAAATACGGCCTCAAGCCTGAGCCGTATAGAAGTTGTGTACAAAAAACTGATTAGACCTAATTTCAGTACAAAATGGCCACTGGCAGCCATCTTGAATTTTGGACCGCACTCAGAAACACTCGTTCTCGTCCCAAGGTGATAACAGAGGTACCCAAGAAGTTTCATGAATATCGGTTGATAAATACAGCCTCTAGCCCGAGCCGTATTGACATGTGTACTTACTGTGTGTAAGTAGCACTGAAAAAGTTAAAAAATTTATAGTAATTTATATATTTTTTATACTTACCAATGACCCAGACATAGCTGGTGCTAACTCTTAAAACATAGGGCCAAACACAAATTTTGCCCCCCAATCCCCAAAATTTGCATCTAAAACTAAAGAAAACATGTCCTGAAAGGCCCTCCACACTTCGCCCCTACTGCGCATACGCAGTGTCAAGGACGTTCCGAAATTGGCGCCATTAATCATTCTAATAACCAGTGCCTGGTAAGCGCTATGTACTCAGCGGGGAGGCAAGAGTTCCCAACTCCTGGGAGGGCCATCCCCGTCTGGGTCATTGGTAAGTATAAAAAATATATAAATTACTATAAATTTTTTAACATTTTTATACTGTACCAATGACCCAGACATAGCTGAATAGTAAAAAGGCTGGAGGGCCAAGGACATAGAGCAAAATGGAATACGCTCAATAAAATAAAATAGAGTCATCCCCTGTAGGGAAAAAGAAGTAATAGGCCTTACATGTATCTTTCTTATTTATGATAAATTAGAAAGATACAACACCTTCCAAAATTGAGCTTCATACATCCATGTACTCTATTAATATCCAATATAATCCTTATACTAATAATTTTTAAAGTAAGCCAATAAATAAAGTAAGTCTAGATAATAGAGACTCTTATACTCCTAAAAGTGTCTGAGGATTGCATAATCATGTCCGTTGACATATGCAATATTCAAAAGCTATACTTTAAAAACTAAGACTTGAATGAATTTTAAAAACCTAAACTTCTCACTAAACAACCATCCCAATAACAGCTCAGAATTACTAACTCCGGAGGAGGTATCCCCTTGTTTTCATAGTAAAACAGGTGACCCAAGGGAACACCCTCCCCCCCCCCCCCCTTTTCTTGCCCTGGGTCAAATAGCCCAGAGCGAAGAGGGCAGCCGAACGGAGACACTGCCGAAACAGACAGCCTACCTAGCTATAGTAGCAACTGTTAAGTGAATGACATTCTGAGCAGTAGATAATAGACCTAACAATAGAGGCCTCCAGAAATGGACTCGATATTTCTGAGATAAAATTCATGAATGTGGATGGCTGAGCGCAATGAGCGGCCTTCAAAAATCTATAATAGCGACACTATTAATGTAAGCCCAAGAAGTAGAAGAACTCTTACTTCATGAGCCAAAATCTTAAGCACAACTGCTAAGTCAATGATATACCATAAGCAGTACCGATAGTTAATAGAATCCATTAACAATAAAATGGAGCGTAACGTCCTTCTACTAGACATCAAAGACAGAAGAAGCTTACGCCCTTTGTAATAAACAGATATCTGTTTATAAATACATAAACTGTACCCGGAAAGAGTAAAGGCCTATGCCCATACGAAGACGGAAGGACCTTAAAATAATAGGTTCCGGATAATAGGAGCCTAACTCTTATGCAACAATCCAACCTAAATAGTAACGGAAGTATTGATTCCGAAACTATGAAAGTGAAAATCATCCATCGATAGTGCATGAAACTCACTGACTCTACAGTAAAAGAGAAACCAACAGAATTACTGTCTAAAAGGTCAGAATTTGAAAACTACTGTTTCCAGAGGCTCAAATGATTACTTAGCTAAATAAGAACCGAAGTTAAAATCCGTATAGGAATTTAATCTAAAGATTCTAAGTCTATTTATCAAAAAGTTACTAACTGACTTAGATAAAGAGACAAAAGACTCAATTGTAAACTATCGTAGAGTGCATAGGTATGAGGTAACATAAACCTATAACCTAAATAATAACAGGCTGCAGTAGATCTTGTGAAACAAGTATACTAAAAAATAGCAATGAGTAGTATGGAGGGATCAACAATATGAACATAATGATCCCTACACCACGACGGAAGAGCCTCCACTTTAGCCGCATAGAATAGCGAAGAAGAGGATCTCCTATAGTAAGAAATCGCGTCCAAAGCTCGTCCAGTACAGTGCTTACAATGCAATACGGACCACACAACGGAATACATGAAGGTTGCGACCTTGCTGGTTGTGATAAAGATGACACGATTTACCCAGTGAAAAAGATCCTCACATAGAGGAAGATTTCACGTTAAGACCCACAGTAGACAAGAGAGTAAATTACTCATGATCTCTGTGAAGATAGAGATGCTATCAACAGAAATGTATTGTGGTTGTTTATCTTAGCAATACCTGCTAAAACAACAGCGCCGGAGGATACGCGTATCCTATCATTCCGTCCTATAGATCAATAGAGCGTTAACAATATTAGCTCAGAGATCTGGACAAGCCAACACATACGTCTGCAATTGATTAGCAAGCTGTGTCATAAATAAATCATCATTGGGCGCTCCCATAGATAGCAAATCTGATTGAATACTTGTTTGTTGCGAGTCCATTCTGACAGCAACAAGCGACCCATAAGAGAACGGGAGTCCGATAAAACAATCAGACGACCCGGAATATGACGGACCAAAACTGAACTTGGTGTACTATAACCAACAGACGGATTCTTTCCATTAAATTGAATAACGGAAACGAAAGAGTGCCTCCCTGGTTCCGGAGATACGCCACTACTGTCGAATTAAAGGACAGGAATTTGGGCATGTGTTTCTGAATAATGTTCATGCAATGACATAAAGCAAGCCTAAAAAACATTATTCCGCGGAAGAAAACTGATTGCTAAAAGACTGCGGAACCCAAAGACCCTGGCACTTCGAATCCGTAGGGATCAATATTATATCCCAATCTGTTTGACTGGCAACCGTCATAACAGCCACACTCGGGTCCGGCAACTGCGGCGGCACTCTCTGAGTCAACCACCGAAAGTTTGCCCCAGTCTGAATCTCTTGTAACACTAGATAGACAAGAGAACGTGTAAATCGAGCAATTCATGGATTGCCAAAAAGTTGCCGTCGAAGAGAAGCTCCTCCGAGAACGAAGCGACTCTGAGAGAGTTCTTAACCTTACTATCCACGCGTGTGGATGTAGCTAGGGCTGCGTCACGTCTAACTAACTCCAATCAGCCACTGAAGGGCGGAGTTATACGTGAACAAACTACTGCCCTCAAAAGAAATTACATTGAGAATAATATCCCGTAAATCTTTTCTTGAAGACGTAATGATAACGCCTCAGTAAGGCGGATTACGTATAATAAAGCGTCTAAGTTAAGTCTACTATACATAATGTCGTTCCCAACATTAAAATTGGAAAAGACATAAACGGCGAAAAAGAATATATGCAGTCTTTAAACACACCGTCTAGACGCATATGAACTCTCGGTATGCCCTGCTCTGCCAAAATAAACTATTTGTATAAATGATAAAATGGCAGAAATGAGCAACGCGGACAAGAAACTAAACTATCATGCTTAGTAGCAGGCTTGTATATATATATATATAGCGTCGAAAAATAAAACACATGTTGTAATGACAATATTGGACTGCGTCGGTAAGTCAGGGACAATGTCCGTGAACCGATCGAAAAATCCGAGTCCAATGACGCTATAAGTCTCTTATCCAAGATCGCAGCAATGAAGTCCGAAATAATAATCACTGGAAGATAATGCCAGAAGATATGAAAGGCATCTTCCGATACTACTAAAGGGAAAACTCGAAATCTTTCGAATCCCTTTCGCCATCCTGTCGGACCCTATAAAGCGTTCGGTCGTCCGTACCTGATGCAACCGCGGACCGCACCGACCCAGCGCCGTCGGATAATTCCTGATTCGACCGAGAAACTGTCAATTGCTGGGATGCTGCGAAACAACTGTGCTAACTCGGATAGCACGTCCGTCACTGAGGCCTGAGGAGAAGCGGTCTTACGATGCATTGCCGCTGGAAGCTCCGTGATCGTTACCCCGTGCATACTACCAATATGCGAGCGAACGGAGTGTATAGGCCTCGTGTCCCTTGGCTACCGGATGGCACGACCTATTCGCCGTGGAATCACTGAATGCGGAAACTGATCGGATACTCGAGGTCACGTAGCCAATGTGCGGTTGTGTGCCCTGCTGTGAGGATGAGGAAGCATTAAAGACAGTCTCTCGGACTGTCAATATAACGGAGCGTCCCGACCAACGGACATATGCTCCGAATGTAAAATATCTGAACCACAACATGCGGTCCCCTATGTTGTTGGGCGAGAGAGGGACCTCTCTCGCTCACAGCCCGGACGGACCTGGACAAGCCAGGAACCGGACTAACAGGCTTCCTCCGATCTGTCCTCAATCTGCCGTCACTGGGTGAGTACTAAAGTAATTAAAGTGCTCGCATCACCCAAATCTCCTTCCTAGACCGCAACGGACGAACCCGGCAGCCGAACCATTCGATGAATGTACGCTACACCGGGTGAGCTAGCGAATGTCACTCCGTAGGTGATAGACATATTCCATGAGCACTTATTGCCGCTAACTCTTCATTAACTATGACGACAGAGGCACACTTTTGAAAGACATCTCCATAACTCTTCGAACAAGAAACCAGAAATGCTTGGTTAGCAAGCATAAAATAATAATATATATAGCGTCGTTCAATAATTCGAAAGTTTGTGTGACATTATTGGACTATGTCGGAACTGAGGGACGATGTCCCTGAACCGAACCAAAAATTTCTAAGTCCACCGACGCTATCAGTTTCTTATCCGGCATCGCAGCATTCTGGTCCGACGAAAGAGGCTGTAGAAGACCAAGTCAGATGACATACACAACAGCATATGTTGTTCCGAAAGGGAAAGCTCGAAATCCTCCGAATCCCTTTCGGTATCCCGTCGGACCGGATGAAACTTTCGGACGTCCGTACCCGCTTCCGCGGAGCGTCCCGACCCAGCATCGTCGGATAAAATATATGCGACAGATTCAGTTGATGCTGGGATGCTGCGATAAACTGTGCTATTAAGGAAAGCACGTCCGTTCCCGAGGCCTGTGCAGTAGCGGTCTTACGATGCATTGCCGCCGGAAGCTCCGTGTACGTTGACTCCCGCACACTTCCTATGCGAACGTCCGGAGTCTGCAGGCCTCGTGTCCCTGGCTACCGGATGGTGTGACCTGGTCGCCGAAGAATCCTTGATCGGCGAAGCTGGTAATATATCGGCGGTCACGCAGCCAAGGTGCGGTCGTGTGCGCTGACGAGAAGAGGAAGCCTTAGCAGTCTCAGCGGACTGCCTATACAACGGAGCGTCCCGAGCGACGGACGTATGCTCCGCTTGCGACACATTTTGTACCACAACATCTGGGGCCAGATGTTGTTGAACGAGAGAGGGGCCTCTCTCGCTTGCCGTCCGGATGGACCGGAACGAGCTATGAACCGGACTAAAAGGCTTCCTGCGTTCTCCCTCCGATCCGCCGTCACTGGGTGTGCATTAGGTTAATTTATAGTGCTCGCATCACCCCAAAATTCCTTCTAGACCGCAACGGACGAACCCAGCTGCCGAACCATTCGGTGAATGGACGCTACACCGGGCGAGCTAGCGGACGTCAAAGGCCGTCGAACCTACTAGGGTCCTCTTAGGCAATTGGCGTATTTACATGAGCACTCTTCCGCTAGCCCTTCATTAATTGTGACGACGGAGGCACACTGTTGGAAGACATCACAGGTACATCACCCTAATCTTGATCGTCTGAAATAGAAATTGATAAAGTAGAGTGACCCTGCGGGGAAAGGACCGGAGTGTCCAAATCCCCAACAACATACCGTGACATACGCTTCCCATATTGTCATCGAAATCATACGATACAGAACAGGAGTTAATGCGAGTACACTGACCACATATAGAATGATAATAAAGTCAGAGGAAGACTTCCTCTTAAAACAATTGATCAATATCCTTTCAATGTGAAAAGAAAACAAGTCCTGGTACTCGCACTAACCCCTGGCAATCAAAATACATAATAATAATATGATCCATTAATATAGAAAAAATAATTGAAATCAAAATATTTTGAAAAAATATTTTTTCAGAACAGCCCAAGTTTCTGAAAAGTAACGTTGAGCCCCAATGGATCCCAAGCCTAAGTGTGGACAAAAATTTTAAAAATATTTTAAACAATTTATTCAACACTTACGAACAATAATAATGTATCTAGTTATGATTAAAATAACATCAAGATATTATTTTTTAGAAATCCCCCCCCTCACACAGAGGGCTGTTGTAAATGTAAATAATAAGTGTAAAAACACTAAAATAAGACTCCAGGCACCCAGGCCCGAAATCAGTTACCAAAAATACACTATCTGATGCAAAACAGAGACTTCCAGGGAAGAAACTGCAGAACATCAGATGGTAGATGCAGAACACAACGCCTAACCACCCGTAGGTGAAGACGTAAACATGGGGAAAGAACAGAATTCATTCTGTTATTCAGCTAAAACTCCCAAAAAAATTTAGTAATAATAATTACAAAAACTATGCCAAAAGCATGGGAGAATAGCAAGGGGGAACTTAAAGGACAGGGAGAGAGGAAAACACTTAAAAAACAGTGTAACTAAATAATCAGAATGACAACAAAATGGCTGCTGCCTTGAAAATAGGTAACTTAACATAATTTCATTAAAAAATTTTAAGTTACAGCCCTGATAATATTCTGTCACACATTCTTTTCCTCTCCTCCTTCTCTATCCTCCTTAGAATCACCATTTCACTAATATTTATGTGTCTGGCATCATTTAAACTGAGATTTATAAGCACAAAGATCAGTCAGATGTTAACTGATGAAGGGCCAAACTTAGAATGATTAATGGCGCCAATTTCGGAACGTCCTTGACACTGCGCATGCGCAGTAGGGGCGAAGTGTGGAGGGCCTTTCAGGACATGTTTTCTTTAGTTTTAGATGCAAATTTTGGGGATTGGGGGGCAAAATTTGTGTTTGGCCCTATGTTTTAAGAGTTAGCACCAGCTATGTCTGGGTCATTGGTACAGTATAAAAATATCAAAATTCATCTAATTTGCATAATTTCTGCACGACAAAAAAACCTGTATTATATGTGATGTATCCCATGGTACTAAACATTCACAAAAAATTTTTCAAATCAGTGCTTTCATATGGAAGTTCTGTGCAAAAATCTGATTGCACCTAATTTTGTACAAAATGGCTGCCATCGGCCATCTTGAATTTCGGACCGCACCCCAAAACACTCGTTCTCGTCCCACGGTGATACCAAAGGTACCCAAGAAGTTTCGTAAAGATCGGTTTATAAATACGGCCTCTGGCCCGAGCCGTATTGGCATTTGCACTTACAGTGCTGAAAGTAACACCAAATACATCAAAGTTAGTCTAATTTGCATAATTTACGTCCGAGAAAAAAACCTGTATTATATGTGATGTATCCCATGGTACTAAACATTCATACAAAAAATTATTCAAATCAGCGCTTTCATATGGAAGTTCTGCGCAAAAATCTGATTTCACCTAAGTCTGTACAAAATGGCCGCCAGCGGCCAACTTGAATTTCAGATCGGACCCAAAAACACTCATTCTCGTCCCACGGTCATAACAAAGGTACCGAAGAAGCTTCGTAAAGATCGGTTCATAAATACGGCCTCTAGCCCGAGCCGTATTGAATTGTTGATGGACAGACGGACGACTGGTCATGGCATAAGCTCAAATTTGGCTTCGCCAAAGGTGAGCTAAAAATCATAAGTTAATTCTTATATTTGCAAGTCTTTTTGTCTGTTGCACACGCATATCAGTCTTTGAAAGTGACCATTTCACAAGACACGGAAGTTGCCAATTGAAACAATTTGTTTCTCAGGCAATTTTCTCTTAATTTCATGATTGGCAGGGGCGACTTTTAATTTTTTTTTTATTTTTTATTTTTGTTAATCCACAAACAGAGCTGAAAATAGCTGGTATTAAACATTTTTTTCCAGCAGTTAAAATTTCCCATAGTACAGTTGCAAATTTAGTAGTCAACTGTATCTTGTTTGACACAGCTAGTTAACAAGATATAGTTGGTCAAATTTTTATCCTACAAGTGCAAAAATTGAAGAGATTTCCAGGTAAGAAAAATGGAGTGATGAGGCAGTTTTCCAATAATGTGGGAGGTGTCTCTGAGAACCCAGTACTTTTTTTAATAGCCTTATTCAAATTTTTTTCATCACTGTGTTGATTTATAATCCAGTTTTGTGAAGAGGCAATTTATTTATTAACCTTAAGACCCCAAAAAGCCACAGACTTCAAAAAGTTTCCCTGCAAAAATGTTCTTCCTTGAGAACTCAACCAGTAGGCTGTATTCATCTTGGGAATGTTTGTACATTGTTGTTGGCCACCTGTGCAGGCAGCCAACAATGATGTAGAAACACTGTTAAGTCATCTGCAGCTGTGTACAAGGTAGTAACTATCGTATATATAAATCTGAGGCTATATGAGTTATATGAGTTAATGTGTAAGGTTATTTATTTATTGGTATTTAAAGTCACACACTTCTTTCTGCACAATGGCTTATTGTGAGTGGAACATGGAGATAAAGTCAAGCCCAGCCAATCATTTATACCCATGTTGCACCCCTTTTAGAGGACTTTCACCACCGGCACTAGTGACAAGAGTCCTATTTTACCAGTAAAACAGAGCTTGTTTACCACAGTAAACAAGCACTACATTACTTCCTGTGGCTGGGGGGGGGGGGGGGGGGAGGGGGGGGTGGCTCAGTGGTAGCGACTTTGATTTCAAACTGAAAGTTTCCATGGTTTGATCCATGCCAGGGGTTGCTGCGTTGTGTAAGGCACTTCATCCTGATTGCCCATGTGGGGCACAGTGGCACTGTGTACTAAGGCGTACTGCACATCGATGGTGTACTTGTCTTCAACAGATGCTAATCCTGCTTGTATGGAGTTCGTACATTGGAGAGTCTGGCAGTTGCTCACCATTGCTCGGTGGTTCTCTCTGGGTTCTCTGGCTTCCTCTACCCTTAAACAAGTCCAACACGAGGTGAACCTGGCTGTTGAAAGTGATGTTAAAACACCAATAAATAAGTAAATAAATACTTCCTGGGGCTTCAACAGGGAAATGTGTAAGGTGATTTTTTAATTTCTATGGCTTTACCAAGACATCAGTATAAACCCCAGTTTAGCTAATTGTATATACTTGTGCTCTCAACATTACAGAACTTGCACCTGAGCTGATTACTGGGTCCTATTATACAAGAAAAATAAACTTGTTTTCACAGTAATCAAGCACTGCCTCACTTTCCACTTCCCACTGTGAGTACCCCAGTTGTACTTCCTTCTTTCCAATGAAGAACTGATAGTTAGTGATTAATCATGATAGACTTTTGGTGAGCAATTTTTCTTTCTCAAACTGTGAAGTGGTCGAGTGCTGGAAGCCCATATTTGGAATTTATTCGTAAGTGCAAGTATTGAAAGTTAGAGGCTTGATACTCAGTAGTTGTGCTTCATACTATTTTTGAATTGAAATCATTTAGTTTGTATGGATTTGCCTTGTTACATTTTCTGTAAATTGTAACAAGGCAAAGATATGTGAATATATTTTAATGATGAAAATGTTTTTTTTTTGTTTCACTGGGTTCAACGACACTTCCGACAGAAGGGTCTTCCTCGTGTCAGACAGTTTTATAAGTGAAAGAAGTCAAGATACCTGGAGAGAACCACTGACCAGTAGCAAGCAACTGCCATACTCCCCAACATACCGATTCTGCACAAACAGGGTTAGCACTGGTTGAAGACAAGTGCTCCATCGACATGCAGTATGCCTTAGTACATAGCGCTACCATGCCCCCACGTGGGCAATCAGGATTAAGTGCCTAGCCCATGGACACAACACAGTTACTCCCAGTGGGGACTGAACAATGCACTTTTCAGTTTGTAGACCAATGCCGTAACCAGTGAGCCACCACGCTCCCAAAAACTAATTCAGCATTCTACCATTTAATCAAAGCCACAGAAATTCAAATATACTTACAAATTCAAATCTGGCTTTTGAAAGTTGAGTTAGAAGATGGAAAAATCCCAACATTGTAAACCATGCCACCCACAACACGACTTCATCCATTGTTTGAACATTCATCACACCAAATATGAATATAAACTTGTAGAAAACAAAATTCCAAAATCTATCTTTCAGGTGCTGTAAATATATGAAGCATCAACATTTTTTTGAATAATAACAACTTAAAACAATCATCATTAATAATATTCCCTTGCTACCAATACACACCAATTTTAAACTTCAATTTTAAACATAAAATACACTTGATCTCTAAAGGCTGAAATATCAGAAACCTTCCTCCCATCTATCCCCAATAAAACTTGACACAGGCATGGGGGTTTAATTTGAACAAACCAATAAACAGGTATCCCTTATGACAAATAGGAAAATATATGAAGAGGTGGTGTGTAAGAAACAAATTTTTCACGTTTTTTATCATTACCTATGGTGCTGGGGCTCCCATGACAATCCTAAATATAACCCCAGAAGCTTATTTTTTAACAAACCTGTAAATCATAACAATCATCCTCATGAAGATGTTATATATCAAATATGGAAGAAATTGGAGCTCTGGTTTGAGAATAAATAGACAGAATGCGGTGTGTGTTGAATAGTGGGCGTTTTACATAAGTTGGAATGGCGTAGTCATATTTCGCAAAATATGTCTATGCCATTCCAGTGAGTTATGTAAAACACCCACCGATTCAAACACACATCGCATTCTGTATTTATTACACACCCCATGCATTTAAATTCAGTTAAATAAACAAATTTTAATTCCGATGTCTAAACCCAAAGGTGAAGAGACCGTTTGTTTTGCTTGAAGCTGTAGTGATCAAATGGGGAGATAAAAAATCAAAACACAACCTTTTGGGAACCAGTCTAAATTACATTTGTTATCTTTTCTATTGGGTGTGTCTGTTGAAATTTGTATCGCTGTTTCTCTTCGGATGGGGCTCATTCACGCCTAACCACTTCGTGGCTATTACTGATAGCAAAAACAAAAGTACAAATTTGGGCGGATTTGCGAAAAACAGCTGGAAGAAATATTTTTAAACGAAGTTTGAAGCATGTCAGGATGTCCAAAGATTTACCAAAATAAAGTTGACAAATTTAGATATATGGGGATCTGCAGAAGAGACGTCATGGGACTGGATTAATGTTGTGGTTGGAAATAATTGGGTTTTTTTAAATATTATCCCATTTTTGGTTAACTAATTTTTGTTATGAACCGCCTTTATTTTGCTTTGGACGTTTTCATTTTACATAAAGCAACAGACGATCGATAATTGTTTAACAAAATTTGGAAACTTTTCGAAGCGTAACTAATGACTCAACAGGAAAGGAAACAGTATAAACAGTGTTGGGAAAAAGTTCTGGCTTGTTCATCACCAATTGAATACAGAAACATCTATGTCATTGTGGCGAATAAGTTAAATACAAGGATTTAAAGTTTAATGGATGTGTAATAAAAAGATTTATTTCATGCCTTTAGATTACCAACTGTGTTAAAATATGACTTCAGGGACTTGATTGCAATATTCAGGGCAGCCCATTTAATTGAATATGCATAATTGAATAATAATCTTGTCAACTGAATATAATTTTCAAACACAAAACCATTTACCATACCTTGAGTACAAATTTGACCAGGTGATTGTATAAAGGTTATAGTTCAAAATCCTGTTAATAGAATAAAACATCTTTTATTATGTCAAGAAATTACCTTGACAGTTGCCAAATTCCCCTTGTTTACTGACCTATTTGGCCTCTGTACATCCAATCCAGGCATTATATTTATTTATTGGTGTTTAAGGCCACATACTTATGCACAATGGCTAATCATGACCACGACAGTTGGAGGAAGCCGGAATACCCAGAGAGAACCACCAAGCATTGACAAGCAACTACCAACTCAACATTCTAACTCTGTTCAAGCTCTGCTCAAGCAGAGTTACAGCGGTTGAAGACATGTGCACCATCGACATGCAGTACGCCTTAGTACATGGCATCATCGTGCCCCCATGTAGGCAACCAGGATAAAGTGCCTTGCCCAAGGACACAATGCAGGTGGTCCAGGATGGGGATCAAACTTGGGACCTCTAGCACAGAAGTCCAACAGTCTACCACTGAGCCGCCGCACTCCCCAATCCAGGCATTTAATCTATTTTATCTTTTTGACAGAGCTCATAGAGCTCTGTAAAACAAGATATAGTAGTATAAATGTTCAGTTTATCTCTAGAATACAGGAAAGTGGTCAAATCCCTGTTAATTGAGTACTTTTCTTTGACAAAATTGATAAATGTGTATTCAATTAACAGGGTTTCATTGTACCTGTAAATCCTCCTTGCAAAGATGTTATCTATAAAAGATTAATGCATTTGGAATTGTGATTTGGAGAAGATTTTTTGTTGTTTTCTCCATTTCCCAGTGTTTAAATCTGAGGGCCCTTTGGCACCCCTGACTATGGTGTCAGGTGTAAATTTTGAACAACCTGTAAATCATTCTTTTTAAGATGTGATCTATCAAAAATGTAAACATTTAAAGCAATGGTTTGAGAATAAAGATTTTTAAAGTTTTTTCTTTCTATTACAGTGTATGCAACTTACATGTAATTGGATATCTCTTAATTGAATAGCCTTGTTAATTGAATATAATTTTCAAACACAAATCCATTTATCATACTTTCACTGGAAATTTGACCTGTTAATTGCATACAGGGTATATAGTAAACCCGTTAATTGAAAGGAAATTCTTGCACTAAGTCGAGAAATTACCTTAACAGTAACTGAATTCCCCTTGTTTGGCATTAGTACATAAAACACAAGAATTCTGTGAGTTCATTAAAACAAAATATAATAGAATAAATGCACACTTTATATCTATTATACAGGAAAATGATAAATCTATCTTAATTGAATACTATAGTATTTACAAAGATGTTATATATCAAACGAGGAAGCATTTACGAAGATGTTATGAAGATGTTATGTATCAAACAAGGAAGCATTTATTAAGATGTTATATCAAACAAAAAAGCAGTTATGAAGAAGTTATTTATCTGATAACCATAGAGTATAACAACCGTTGTATATACTTGAAGTATATACAACGGGTGTTGTATATAATTATAATTTATGCGAACGACCTCTGACCTCTTTCAATTCCATTTTCATTCATTCATTCATGAAACATCGTTATATCACAGGGCAGGTTTTAATTGTACGCTTATTGCACTTTGTCAAAATCCTCTGATGGTGTCATTTCTTATTTATTTTGCTTCAATAAAGGCAACCTAAAATTTTGCTTCAAAACATTGTAGAAATTACTTGAATGTTAATAGTAATTAGTATGCGGCGACTGCGAACTATTTATAGTCATGGCCTCGATCAAAAGTACTCGCGGAACTGCGCTAATTAAAAGTTCGTCTGCTCTACCTGAAAAAAAACACTTCGTAAAAATTGTAAACAAATGCAAAATTATTTGTTATATTGGGACTACAGCATAAAACACGGAAGAAAACTGGAACTATGTCAAAAAAAGAATAACTCCACTGAAACACCGTTTTGTTACTGTTAATAAAATAGTTGAAATTTATTTTGTTCCAGCGCAGTTACATGATGCAAGAAGTGCAATCGCACTTAACAATCACCGTCATCGATTTTGTAATGTAAGGGACACAACTCTATGCGTCTTGTCCTATTTCTTTTGTCTCGTAGACTGGTTTTCTTTGGAGGCCCGTGGGAAGCATATATAAGTCGGGTAGATGCACGAGACGGGTGTCTGTTTGTTATCAGATAAAAACAATAAACATATAGTGTGTTTTTATATCTGTGTTATACAACTCATTGAAATATGGTTTATTTTTTCTCGGCGAAGCCTCGAAAAAATAAACCATATTTCAACTCGTTGTATAACACAGATATAAAAACACACTATATGTTTATTGTCTATATATCAAACAAGGAAGCACTTACAAAGATGTTATATATCAAACAAAGAAGCATTTATGAAGATATTACACATCAAACAAGGAAGCATTTATGATGATGTTATATCAAATAAGAAAACATTTACAAATATGATATATCAAACAAGGAGGAATTTATGAAAATGTTATATATCAATCACGGAAGCATTTACAATGATTTTATATATCAAACAAGGAGGCATTTACGAAGATGTTATAAAACAAACAAGGAAGCATTTACAAAGATGCTATATCAAACAAGGAAGCATTTATGAATGTATTATATATCAAACAAGGAAGGATTTATGAAGATGTTATATTTCAAACAAGGAAGTATTTATGAAGATGTTATACAGTTAAAACTAGAAGTCCTGTCCCATATTCTCCACTAATTTGAAATAATAGTGCTTAGGTTAGCGCAGCAAGTCACGAGAGAATCATATCTGATACATGGTAGCATATCGCGATTTCTGCAGAATTGTAATGCACGACGACTGATTGATATTCAGTACTTATAACAGGCAATCAACAGTAATTAAGTCGCACCTCCTACTGACATAAGGTGGCAATTAAATATTGGAATGCAGATCTCAGAGGACAAGATGATGTCTATTACTCTATTTCCTCCTTTTATCAATTCATTTCGCGACAATACAAGAAGTATTTAAAAACGCGTATTGTGTGATTTTCGTTTTCGAAGATTGATGAGAAGATCACCCAGGTTGATTGACGACTGCTAAACATTGAGAAGGTAGAAGTAATGACGCCTTCATTCGAGAATTTTTAGTCTACTCTCAATCGCTACCAATGGAGAAACTATGGGAAAGGAAAGCATGGTTGGAAACAAAGAACGCTCTCCACAGAATACCGAACTGACAGTGTATCGAAAGTGTTGCGAGCGAATTACGAATTCGGAATGCTCAGCTATTTGTAAAGAAAGTTTCAATTTCAAGAGATAGTTGGTGTTCTGTAAAACAATATTCATTTGGGTGAAAGCTGTACAAGAAATTAATAATTCACCGGGAATTTTGAAAGTAATATCAATCAGCAAAACCAGCTCATGCATCCGTATCCCTACATGGAGGGAAGCAAACAAACTACCAATTCCTCAGACTCAACAACTCTTTCTCCCCACGCTAGCTTCGTTTTTTTTAAGTAAAAGGAAAAAAAAAGTATTCTAATTTCTGTTGGTGACCAATGTCACCTTCAATCAATGAGTTAAACAGGGTTAACATTATTAGTTATAAACGAAAGTTGTATCAAAACATCGATACGTAATTATTTTATTCACCATGGCGGTTTTGTGTGTGTGTGTGTGTGTGTGTGTGTGTGTGTGTGTGTGTGTGTGTGTGTGTGTGTGTGTGTGTGTGTGTGTGTGTGTGTGTGTAATATTAGGCCTAAATCTGGAAAAAATTGCCCCCCCCCCTCCCCCCACCAACATGCGTTTCCGTCACTGCGTGGTTTGGTGAGCATGCTGTGTTAACAATTTATGATTGATAAGGATGACCCACCCTTCACAACACTTTTTCTGGGACCCACATTCCTACTCTTCCACATGGCCTATAATTAACAGTACGGCATTTTTAAATGTCTCTAAATCACTGGCAATAGCGAGAGAACATTAAACAAGAGGCCCCAGGAGTCCTGAGGGCGCTCACCTGACATGGTAGCCTAAATATCAACCCAGAGAATTGATTTCAACAAGTTGCATCTGCTCCTCCTAAGAAAAGCTTATACCAAATATCCAAAGATTCTGACCAGTGGATATAAAAAAAAAAGATTTTTAAAGAATATTCCTCACATTGAACTAAGTTATAATTCAGGCTCCCACAGGGATCCCATATATGAACCCAGGGACTTGGCTTTAACAAACTTGAATCTCACCCCCCTAAGGATGATGCACACCAAATATCAAAACATTCTGACTGCTGGATCTGAAGAAGAAGATTTTTAAAGAAAATTCCTCGTTTTGAACTAAGTTATAATTCAGGCTACCACAGTGAGCCCAAATATGAACCCGGGGACTTGGCTCGAACAAACTTGGATCTGGAGAAGAAGATTTTTGAAGAAATTTGCCTGAAATGCACTAAGTTCGAATTCGAGCTTCTATAGTGAGCCCAAATATGAATCTAGGAAGCCGATTTGAACAAACTTGAATCAGATCCACCCTTCAATGTTGCATACCAAAAATCAAAAGATTCTGCCTGCTGGATCTGGAGAAGAAGATTTTTTAATGTTTTACCCATTGCCTACAGTGTTAAAAAGTGCTGACTCAGCACTTTTTCAAAATCCTGAAAAAAGTACCTTGTGATCAAACCGATAGGGATTTTTTTTAACCATTCTATTCCACTGGATAAAAGTAAGCTTTACACAAAATAAGAATTCTCTGTGCCGTATAGTTTTGGAGATATGGCAGTTTAGAGGTTTTTCCTATTTTTAGCTCCCGAGGTTCCCACAGGGCAATGAGAAAAACATTTTTTGCAACAATCAACTACTTATGACCCATTATCATCTCATATCAAATTTGGTTCAAATCGAACTCACGGTTCTGAAAATAGAAATTTTAGGCGTGGCCAAAATTTTGCCCATCCCATAACGAAGGCAAATAATGCCCGACAAACTTCTCTTGAACAAATTTGATTCTAAAACTCAAAAGGAAGCTGCATACCAAATATCAAGTCTCTGCTACTGCTGGTTCATGAGAAGAAGATTTTTTAATATTTTGGGCATTTTGGCCACACCCCCATCCTCAATATGAGCCGCAACTTAATTTGAAGAAAAATAAAAATGCCCCTATATAACTAACTCTCACATGAAATTTCATTAAAAGGTGGACAGTGGTTTGGGAGAAAAAGACCCAAACACCACCTTCACGACGTATGACGGACGACAGACAAAAAGTGATTAGAAAAGCTCACCCTAACTTTCAGTCAGGTGAGCTAACAACCCTTGACATATATTTTATTCTATCTTGTTTTAGAAAGATATCCATGAAACTTTTCAAACAATCATGATCTATATTTAATGGAGTGTTAAAAAGCAAAGGCAACTGAAAATTGTCTGCATGCTCATGCTAGAAATCAGTTAAAAATCATTTTTTCATTTTCTGACCCCCCCCCCCCCCCCCCCATTAGCCTCAAAAACCCAACTTTGTGATTTCAAAATTAGGGGGGGGGGGGGGGGAAATATTCAGTGGACGGTTTGACTCAGGGATGGTTTGACTCTGGGATGGGTGGGGTGAAATCATTTGCCAGCCTTATGGCCTGGCCACTGGATGTCGGTTTGGGTCAAATAGCAGAGACGGTTCGGATCAAAACGATGGGGGTCGATTTGGCTAGGGGACACTCTGAGCGATTCCTATCATACTGAATAGCACGTCGCGGCCCATTGTTTTTGTTATTATTGGGTGTAGCTAGTGATATGAATAAGATCTCAAAAAGGAATGAGAAGGTTTTAAATGATACTGAAAATTTACTGCGAATTGCTTATTAAAAATTCAGTTGGGAGACTGAGCGGTATTATCGGTATTTAGATTTTTTATGGTGATTTTACAAACAAATTTATCCATTTTTCCAAGTCGAACGAAGTCAGATATTAATTGATAAAATGTTGGGAGTCAAAACATTTTTTGGTTATCCAATTTGGCATCGACTTTGATTTCACTGTCCGGGCTTCTTGTGAAAATTAAAACTGGTCATTTCGACAATTTTCTCGGCATTTTTCTTTCATTGTCACCACTAATTTACCAGATGAACCTGATTCGAAATGATATTGACGGATGTTCAAGTCCAGTTACAACACATTTCTTTTCCTAATTGCATGTGTCAAAGTTAACGACCTTGTGAATAGCGCACTACATTCTGCGTTACATTGCGCAGAAGTTATCGCATGTTTAACGAGATTTACTTGACTCTTCTGCACTAGATAGCACATTAACTAACGAGCGTTTTCTGCACTAGACGTGACAGGACTTCTAATTTTAACTGTATATCAAACAAGGAAGCATTTACAGATGTTATTTTTCAAACAAGGAAGCATTTATGAAGATGTTATATATCAAACAAGGAGGCATTTATGAAGATATTTTATCAAACAAGGAAGTATTTGGAGGAGTGGTTTGGAAGGTTTTTAATGTCTGACCAGTCAAAACTCACATGAAATTTGACTGGAATCACGCAAATTGTTTGGAAGAAGAGCCAAACACCACCTTCAGGCTTGATGATGCTGGACACACTACAGACAAAGAGTGATCAGTATAGTTCACCATCATTTGCAGTCAAGAGAGCAAAAAAAAAACTGTAAATATGATTTTTCTTTGTGAAATAAAAAGAAAAGCTGCAAATATCCAGAGTAGAATAAAATGGGCTCGGTCATTTGATTCATGAAAAATATTTTGAAATTCTGTCTGCGTGTTTAAAGACATTTCCTTTCTGTAAAATCTCCTCAAAACAGTCAGATGGAATGCTTTTCTGGAAACTTTGATAAAAGCTAATGTTTATTTAATATGCTGGTCACAAATTAACTAAAGGAAGCTATTTCTCGATCAGGTTTTCTTAAAGCAATCATTTCTTTACTTTTTATGGGAACTTGAAAAAGATGAAAAAGTATGATGTATGCATATGCCTTTGGATATGACATTTCCACAAACAAGTTCCATTAACCAAGCAATTGAGAGCTTAGGCAAGCATGTTTGAAGAATTCTATTATTAGTAACACTTATCATCAATATTTACCTGCTGTTCACTGACCCGCAGTTCTCCAAATACCATAAACTGAATAAGTTTGCCCAGTAGAATAAGACAACAATATGCGGTGTTCACCATGACCTAAAAAATAAATTACTATTTTTTAAAATCAGGGATGTACTCAGTAGTACTCAGTTTTTAAAGAGAGGGAACACTTTTAAGGCTGACTTTGGCAAAATTGCGACTGCCAGGGATGATCCTGGGATGCACATGCAGCAGGCACCATTTATCTGATAATCAATGTTTTTTAACCCTTTACCCAAAGTAACGGCCAAAACCGGCCAGTGCTATTCACAAAAATCGTCAATTAATTTTCATTATTTTTTCATTTTTTGTCTCAAAAACATAGGTTATGACCCCTCATTGGAACGAGCTCGACGAGCTCGTTCCAATGAGGGGTCATAACCTATGTTTTTGAGACCAAAAATGAAAAAAATTAGTTATTCAAGAATTATTTTTGCAAGTGTCGTCTGCTTTTCATGTTAGGTAAAGGGTTAACATGCTGTATACCTTTTACTTGTACAACTTATTTTTTAATGGTGCTAACCCTTTACCCAGCACACACAATAACAAAATTTGTTATTTCCTAAAAAGATTTACCCAACACAGACGATATCAAAATTTAGTATATTAAATATTATCCACCCCCCCCTCCCCCCCCCCCATGGGAAAATGAAGCAGTACTTGTTTTACTATGATAAACAAGCTTGGTTTTCCTGGTAGAATAGGACCCATTCACCAATGCATGGGGTGAAAGAGCTCTAAAATGGGCAACATGAGAACAGTTGACTAATCTTCACTAATCTTGAGTTTAGTGTACTTCAACATAAAGGCTTCATATTCTCTGGATATGCTTCAAAGTATCTTTTTGAGTGAAGTTATTCCATCTGTAAAGATTTGCTTGCTACTATTTGTGTGGACATCTCATAAATTGTAACAAGGCAAAGATATGTTAACTAATTTTTACAACCCAAAATATTTGCGCACACTACCTGTTGAGACACTTGGAAACTTAAAACATATCGAAATAATAACAGTTAAGAACATGATATGTGTCTGACAAAAAAAGTGGAACACTGTTAATTGGAAAGTCTCCATGAACAAAAATATTCAATTAACAGGAGTATTTAATTAACAGGGATTCAATCGCTTTCCTATTTGCTAGTGTAGAACAGTGCATTTATTCTATTATAATGAGCTCTGTCATGGATGTGTCAAACAGGTTATAACAGATTAAATGTCCATGTGGGATGTACAGAGGTGAAACATTTCTGGAAAACAAGAGCATTTTAACAGCTGTTAGATAATAGATGAAGTCTTTGGAATATTACCGGCCTTTTTAATTCAATTAACAGAAGTTAACTTCACAACCTATATGCAAATTATAAAATAATAGTTCAAATCTGTACTGAATGCATGGTAGATAGTCTGACATTTGGAAGTAATTCAATTGATAGATATCTGATTAACTGAGCCCCACAGTATAATGGACAATATCATGCCATACACTGAACTGAGGCAATTGGATACTAGCCAGGACTTTTTGCTGGGGAGAAAATGCTGGGACCACTTAGCACCTTGGTGAAAACACAAATTGCTTCTGATAAGCACTTTGAGAGTTTAAAACTTAGCGTTCAAGAATTTAACATTTTCTACCATATTTTATTTTATTGCGTACACGTACTTACCACACCAACACAATATGCCTTGCTTCTCATTAACCTCTCTTTTCAAAAATAGCAATTTTGAACATTTTTTCAAGGATAAACCCTGAAAAACCCATAAAGGCAAAATAAACATGGGCTGAACCAGAACGATCGAGGCAAAAGGTGCATGGTACACAACCCAATGTCTTTCCTTCCTTTCTATTGTAGTAAACCTTACTGTTCATCTCCACCAAACATGCACATTCAATTCCATATTTTCAACCATGAGGGATTCTTTATTTTTATCCATGTCTCTTAAAATGAAAGTGTCAATGACACTGCAGCTTAATTTGTCTGTGTGATGTGTTTGATGAAAAGGATTATGTTCAATATTTATGAAAGGATTATGAAATAATTCAAGAATTGTGATAATTGGGAATATGTAATTTCTGTTCCCTGTATGCTATGTTTTTAATAAAAATAATATGAGGTGTACACTGTACTAAAAAATTGAGGGGTGGGTTAATGTGACCCTCACAGTTAATGTATGCCAACGAAAGTTACCAAGTTACAGTGAAATTATTCCAAAACAAGTCATCCTATCAAGTTACAATGAAATCCCTTCATAAATGTGGCCTGTAGACTGTGCTAAAGGTTTTCGGGCTTTCGGCCCGTGTAACTATCATGGTTGACCGATCGCAGCCAAAAGGGGACGTCCTCATCTCGACATTATACTGAGTCAACCTACCAAGTTACAATGAAATGCCTTCATAAATACGACCTGTTGTCTGTGCTTTTTTTCCAACAAACCAGAAAAAACATATGTGGACAGCATTGAAAGGGTTTGATCATGGATTCAATAAAATCTTTGGAACCCACCCTGCTGTCTTGAGGGGGTTAAATTAAACATATGCATACAGTAGGGCTGGGCGGTATATCGGTTTTTCGGTTCGGTTCAGTTTTTTTTTAAAACCAAAACCGAACCGCCACCTTAACAAAAAAACGCGACTTTCGGTTTCAACAAATTTCCCAGAATTGGTTAAGTTTATGACCACTCATCCGCACACCAAAGGCTTAAATGTCGGGCAAAACTGACAACAAATCCCCCCTCCCCCCACAAATAGTGGTAGCAAATTTCTTGTATCTTAAACAATATCTACAGAACCACCAGCAGATGGAATATGAAAAATTAAAAAGTCTTACGTAAAAATCCACACATGCAATTCAAGAATCATTAAGTAAATTTAATGAACCGGGCACATTCGACCAAAGAGGTATTGCAAGTTACCTGACAATATATGGTGTAAAAGTATTATAAATTACCTTTGACCCAAAATCATCTGCGTACGGCACGTTGTAAATTAGATTGGAGGTAAACATAAAATTTATGGAGTTTTAAAACCTTAAAGTTCACATGGGAAAAATGACGAGTAAATTATGTTAATTAACCGACTACTGAAACGTTCTCTGAAGTCACATACTCATAGATAATGCTGCGCATTGGCAGTTATGTTTTTTGTCAACAATAAAATGGTTAAATTAAAATAGAACACATCCTATTAAATGGATGGCAGGTAACTATTGAAAGTTTTTTTTAAACTCATTGGGAATTGTTTGTATAATATTTGAACTTACTTTAAGGAATCCCGCAGTACTGCAGGTCTGTCAGGTACACACGCTGCATTCCCAATACGAAGATGTTAAAATCAGCACCCATAATCAACACGTGTCATGACCAT
The DNA here is from genome assembly GCA_031216915.1 of Pictodentalium vernedei. Taxonomy (NCBI): domain Eukaryota; kingdom Metazoa; phylum Mollusca; class Scaphopoda; order Dentaliida; family Dentaliidae; genus Pictodentalium; species Pictodentalium vernedei. The sequence goes on from CM062295.1 coordinate 137,930,916, forward strand.
GTGTATTTTGTAAACACAGCAAATCCCAAGATGCAATATTGCAAACTTTCTTTCAAATCCCATTATGCAGCAGTCTCCCTTCAAAAACATCAATCGCTGGCTTGACTGAGATAAAATCAACGAAGGTATCAGCAAAGAGGGCATAGTAAAGTTGGTTATATCTTCGCCTTGGCAATGCTCATTTTGCTCAATTTCTATGTTTGGGCAGAATCAAAGTAAAAAACGAACCTCTACAGTCGAAATTAGGAGAGATATTGTGAAAGCATTGGAGTGAGTTACCAATAGAAGTGATTCGTATATCACGACTTACTTTAATAATAGTTATCAAAATCAGAAGAAATATGATTTGCGTTCCTCTTATTCCACTGTCATTTGAAGCAGGAACCATCAAGAAACACTGGGAACGTCTATTTTCAAGCGATGTGATAATTACCGAAATAAGCATGACAATTGCACATTAGCCACCAAAACCAGGGTGAGAGCTTAGAGACTCCATAAAAAATAAGGAAATGTTGATTTTTGCTAAAATGTAGCTTTTCTTGTGAATTTCTGCATCTTGTCTTGACAAGGCCCCAAATCTCACTGACAGAACAAGGCAGCTCCCACCAGTAGTGGAGCCATGGTTTGAAATCCTGTGGACCATGCTGGTGAAGATTTTTTTTTTTTTTTTTGGGGGGGGGGGGGGGGGAGGGGAATCTCAAGACTGAGGGTACTGTACTTGTACTGAGGGCAGGGAATCAAAAATAATCTTTTCAAATTTGGGGATGGAAGAAGCAAGTGGGATTTTGAGTGTGTGGGGGGGGGGGGGGGGGGGGGGGGGGGGGGGTGGCGGGGCGGGGGGCTGGTCTCCCTAGATACCTCATGGCTCCACCACTATTGCCCACTACAGTAGTCCAACACAATATGTCCATTAGCTGAGAAGAGTGGTGAACACTGATTAACCCGAATGACTCAACACACTATATGAGCCTCATGACTTGGATGACAAATACAGACAGATTTTATGTGTACATTACCCTCTAAAATGTGGATTTCTACAATATATTTTGAAAAACCGAAAACCGAACCGAAAACCAAGTTTTTGTACAAAACCAAAACCGAACCGAAATGCAAATTTCAAAACCACCCAGCCCTAGCATACAGGAATCAGATAAATGTTTCCAGGAAACCAGAAAAAAAACATGTGAACAGCATTGAAAGGGTTCAACATAAAATAAAATATTTGGAAAACACACTAAAGTCATGAGAGGGTTAAATTAAAGATATTCATACAGGAATCAGATCAATTTTTTACCAAGGAACCAGAAAAACATACATGTGCACAGCATTGAAATGGTTTGATCAAGCCATCAATAAAATCTTTGGAACCCACACTGAAATTTTGAGGGGGTTAAATTAAACATATTCATACAGGAATCAGATAAATGATTGAATGATTTATTTATTTCGTAGTACAACATGCTACAAATACAAACAAAGGTCAGAAAATTTAAACAAAATTCAGATAATTTCAAGTTTAAAAAAAAGTATGGCTAAGCCTTACGTAACTCAACTTGGCACGATTTTCATACGTGATACCTCAAACGAGTCTACGATACTCTCCTCCATTTTGGTATATAAATCATTAGGGAAGTATCCACTGCAATGACAATGCTTGGCTCTGCGCTACCCCAACCCCATAAAGTGAGATTATTTCCGGCTTTTCACTAACCACACCTTGTTGGTGTGTAGTGTGATATCTGATTTGTGTGGGAACGTTCTATCATATCTGAAGCCAGGGACTGAAATCTTACAAAATAAGATACAACACCCCCCCCCCCCCCCCCCACAGTCCGCTATTAACTTCATAGCTAATGTGTTTACACATAGTTCTGAAAAAATATCAGTTTGGAATTGAGAGAATATCCACAAGTTTTAAAACACAACTTCTGGTTTGCCAAGATAATGTCCGCATACCTCTATTGTCAAGCTCATCTTCACAATCAGACCCGGACGTTTGTTCACATTTTGAGTTAAAACATTCTGCAACGCATCCAAATTTGTATATACATTGCATGCTAGTCAGGTAATACCTGCATTCGGAGCTAAGACTATAGTTTGTATTACCGCAAACCATGGGAGTTATTTCACGAACATCCACAGGAGCGGGGTCCTTCTCTAATGGCATCGACCCAAAACATTTGTCGACTTCCCGCTGGCCAGAACCCAACGGGCCACTCTTATTTGGATCCTCCATATGACTGAAACACCACATCTGAGCCAGGTATCAAGCCCTCCTGACGTGTTGTAGAAATGCATCTTCTGTTGGAGGCAAAACCGCAGCTGGCTTATCAAACATTGTTGTCATGGAATGTCTCAGTTCGTCGAAATTCACGATTCCCTTTCTTGCCCTTTCGATCATAAAACTTCACATACTGCCTTCCAACATCCCTACCAGTTGTAATATCATTCCGGTATCCAAAGTTCCCAAGAGCAGACAGACTGTCAACATCTTTCATCAGAATGCTGAAGGCTATTTTCTTTCCAATCTTGTAGAATGAACTTGTGGTGTCACAGTTGGTTAGTGAGTGTACAGCAGGTAAGCATGCACATAATTCTTAGCCCAAACTAAAAGCTATATCATGAATTCAATATTCTGATGACGATCTTCGTTCTTGGTCGCATGTCCAGCGTACATGTAGATGCTTTCGCCTAGCTGTCCTCTAGAGTAATAGACTAGTAACACAAGAACATCAATGTCATCACAACGGATGATGATCCAATTAAATGAACTTGCCATCGCTATTAAACCATCCTCGTGTCGGCTTTGTAGTGTGTTGCAAAGAGTGCATCGGATTCTTTTGTGTGATCCTGGTCAATACTGACTACTCGCATAGCCTGTGTAAATCCAACAGATAAGATGACACGCACATCTCCAAAGTTGCATGCTGCGTTCTTCTCTACAATGTATTGCGAGACGAAGTTTGCTAAAGAAGATTTGTTGTCAAAGTTCCTGAAAAACAGGCGCAAGCTTGGAACTGCATGAGAACCAGGCACAGAAATCTACTGCGCCAACATCCTTCCATACTCTTGACAGATTTGATGCGGTTGAATACTATAACGATAACTCTGTTTTATCCTTTTGTTGCATCCCAGTGAGCCTGTGAATGACCAAATTTCCGATGTCATCAAACGTTGTAAACTTTTTCATTCAATGTGCACAGCAAGGCCATTCCATTCAGTAATTAAAGCTGATTTGCTGTCATGTGGATGAGTCAGGTACTGTCAGGAGCTGGTGAACCTCGGGACAGTGTGATTCCATCAACCATGCCAGATCAGCTTTGTTAGTTTTTCTCATGATGCCGTCAGCGTTGAACAAAGAAGGTGGTATTGTCACCAACTCATGAATGAGGATGGCCTCCAGACTAACATCTCTGTTCTTTCCACTTCTGAAAAGAACTTCTGGATCAATTATGTTTAACTGACCCGATGGAGAGATGGCTTTCTTCAAATCAGCGAAAGTGAACATTTCGGTCTTGGGAACTTTATCCCAGAAGCTTGCAACTCAATGAAGGTTATCACCCTGCTTTTGACGAAGTTCTCTGCACACTATGCTGTAATTTCCAAGCATGTGGGTAAACTTTCTTTAACTTTTGAAGATGCAACCAGACATGTAGCAATGTTGGTGAGGTTTTTTTGGTACCGTGTTCAAGTCGAACGGGTTTTGCCAATCATCTTCTAACAAGGTGACTATTCTTGGGACGTCCTGCTCATCTCGCGAGATTCTCCTCGGTGAAAGTTCCTCACGCCTTTGGCTCGTGGGCTTGTCGTCAGAGATTTCACTGCTGAAGCGTACCTTCCCAAAACATGTCTGGTGAGGATCTAACACATTCGAGCACCCTTTATCATGTTAAACCCAAATGTACAGCCTCTTTCCAGTAGCAATGAACCGAGGTATGGTTCGTCTCACAGCATCGAGCTGGAGAAAGAAGTTGTTATCACGGTCACCTCGGCCAAGTCTAAGCAAGATCGAGCCACCCTTTAGGAGGCTATGCGAATACTTGAATGTCAGGGATGCACCCATTCCAATGGCAACAAACTCTTGGCTACTTTTTTCGCCTTGCCCGTCAGTTCGTCAATATTCTATACAAAATCACACAGTTCACGTGATTGGAACTCTTTGTCAATTTTCTAGAGGACAGTGTTAATTTGCTCCGATATCAAAGTATGATTCTTCGCAGTCATCCAAGCACATGACGCATTTGAGAAAACCCCATACAGAGCTTCAACTACTAACATCATACTTCTCAGTGCTCTTCAGTATTGCTTCCCTCTTAGCATTTCTTCAGCTGTGAGCAGGGCATAAGTGTCTGAATCCACCAGTAGCGATAAGAGTCCGTCATCACTACAATTTCTCAATGGCAGAAATGAAAGATGCATGCTCCCAATTCTCATCGTATCTTTGCTATCTATTCCCTCTGGCTTCGACCACACTATCTCCTGGGCCTTTTTATGGATTGCCATGTCCACAGTTACTAAAATGTGGCCTTGACCCAATTTATCTGCTATGCTGACAAAGTTTGATAGGTCACTGGGAGGGGCGTTGATGTAAGGAAGATATCTGACAGTGGAAACAGCGAGGGCGGAATCAGTTATCATGCTGTTGAACCCAGACCAACTGGTTACTTTCTGATCTTCGCTGTTGAAATGCCAGCTGAGCGTCCACACCAAATTGAAAGCCTAGTTCTTGCAATACGAATCGGATAGGGTAATTTCTTGAGCAACAAGACATCATCTTGGTCAATGGTTGCCAGGTCTGGTCTTTTGTGCGGTTTTAAGTATGGAGATACGGGTTCCTCTTGAGCATCACTTCCTGAAAGAGATTTGCATCTTTGTCTGTTTATTTTCTGAAATATTACATTGTTCGAAGACTCCTGGTAAACCACACTGGCCAGGGCATGGGTGGTGGTTTTCCCGTTGCTTGTTTCCTCATTCAGATCGAAATTATCGATGGCTGCATATATTCTTGAGTAGTCTCCAGTGGGTGCAGTGCCCAAACACAACAGAATCCCACAATCTGCTGATAAACACCTCTCGACCTCATCATACACAGCACAATGGCCTAGTGAACTCAACTCATCAAGCAACTGTCTACTGCCAAAATCGTGAAGTTGCACTGCAATATCAAAAGTCAATGGAATCTGACGTCCACGGTCGGAGGCAGCTACTCTGTCATGACAAAATGCAACAATTTTGAGATTCATTTTCACATTTGGTTCTTCGTGCATCGTGCTCACATGATTGTACCTTTCCTTGTTGAGAATCTGTCGCATGAAAGTGAACATTTTGCTAGGAAAAAACTTGCGACAGTCCCTGGTTTGTGTATAATGGAAGGGAGTGAAGAACTCAGTTGGATCATCAACAGTACTAATAAATTTTCTTTATGAGTCCTGCTGCCACATATTGAGTTACAGTAGACTGACAAAATGGAGCTTACATGTATATGTTCACTACTGCGCAAGCGACCGTTATATGAATATCCCAGGTCTGAGGTGAGACAAAAGGATTAAACCCGCCCGACATTACGCCGGCAATGAATGCGATAATTAAATTGGACTGTTTGTTTGTTTGTTTGTTGGTGGTTAACGTCACATATTTATGCACCATGGCTAATCGTGACACAACATGGAGATGAAGTCAAGTTTAGTCAATCGTTGATCAACATGTTGCCCATTTTAGAGGACTTTCACCCCAAGCATTGGTGACTGGGTCCTATTTTACTAGTAAAGCGGAACTGGTTTACCACAGTAAACAAGTGCTGCTTACTTCCCGGGGTTCCCACGGGGAAATTAAATTGGACAAGACATTTGCGGCGAAAGGGATTAACTCAAGAGAGCGTAATCTCAGAGTTAATTGTGAAATGGATTAGATCAAATAAACAACTTCATGTCGATGTCAAGAACGTGAATGAAAACGAGTCGTCCATAATTTCCCTTTAAGTTTAATGATATTGTTGATACATTATATCGTAATTACATTTTTCCTCCTGTCCAATTACACAGTGTCACAAATACAACTCACGAAGGCATACATGTATTATAACTATGACGTTGAAATACGACAGTCAATTCTACAAAGCAAAATTCATTGTCGCACGTACAGTTCAGAAAATTTACGCTTTCAGGTCAAATGTCACAGACAGCTAAAAATAAAATTACTGGTGCCATGTTATCTGCTTCCCAAACCCGCATTTAGAGCAATGGTTTCAAGATGTGTTGTGAGAATTGCAGACAAGGAAGGGGTGTGTAGGAGGAATTCACATGGGGTGGGGGCGCTAGGGTAATAAACGGCATTCACCAGCGGCATTGATACAGCCAGACCGAGGAGGTGGTTTTTGTACATTGCACGGGATTCAGATTGTCAGACATATTCATTAGGTAAATGAAGAGTTAGTCTCTGGTAAAAAAAAAAGCTCGGCAATAACATGGGTTTGTCGGGAATTTGGAATGATTAAAAATTCTGTCTTTCTCGCACCACTGTCGACTTCGTCTCGGACCTTTCATAAGATTTGGGCATCTTTATCATTTCTGTTGCACAACTAATGAACCGCAACATTCTTCAAAAATCATGTTAATTTTTATTAATTATAACTTAATGTAGGGCAAATTGTAGAATATTAACACCGTGCAATGGTTGATGTTTTTACAGATTTTTCTGTTAGGGACAGTAAACAAAGCCAAGCACCCACCCTTCACAAAAGCTTCATGGCGGTCAGCTGCTTCGCTATTGGCTGAATTAAAAATACATACATGCCACAAAGAACTTAAATATCAAGATCTCCTCTGAAAAATCAAAAAACTTTCGTTCATTCAAAAATCAAAAAACTTTCGTTCATTCAAAAATCAGAATCAATTCTTTAATATCATCATCAAAATGACCACAAGAAAAGAAACTTCGCTACCAAGTCACTATCTCATAAGATATGACGTAGACAACAAGCTCCAGGTTCGAACAAGAAGATATTTCCTTGAGATGCAGTGGACTGAAGTGGAGAAGGAATATTTGGCGCAGTGGGGTTCATCCCCAAGGTCAGCCGACAAAGCAAAGGTAAGTTTCAGTAGTTAAACGTTTGCAAGTCCCCCCCCCCCAACCAGCTGGGAAGAAAACAAATCAAATATTTTCTCAGAAGAAAGGGGACTGGGGAGTCTCAGGTGTGTCCTCCTGGAATCATCTTAAATAAAACCACCAACATGATGATAGGGCCTATGAAATATGGCTTGAATTAAAAAAATGGAAATAAAACTTTGTACCTGTTTTTGCATCAAAAACATAGCTTATGACCCCGCACTGAAAGCTTGTTCCAATGATGAGTCATGAGATATGTTTTGAGCCCAAAACGGAAAGACATGAAGAAATTTAAATGGGGATATTTAAATAAAATAGCGCTGTTTGGTTTTGGTTGTTATGTTGTGGAAGGGGTTAACATATGTCCCAACTACGCGTGTGTGTTGGGGGAGGGGGGTAGGGGCATGGTGGCGTTGTGCACTAAGGCATATTGTACGCTGAATACTGTAGTCAGTCCCAAACGAAGTTGGTCCACGAGAGAAGTGGACCCACAAGAGAAGTCGGCCCCAAACGAAGTCCGAATACAGAAATAGTGTATCGAAATTTCTGTAAATAATAGGCGATTACGCTGTCTGCCTTATTTTTTTTATCACTGATAATACCAGCACCATCAGTTCCCAGAAAGCGCTTTGGCTTTTCGGGAATTAATGTTACGTACTGGTATTTTGAATGGTAAAAAAGACGACTACATTTTTTCATGCATCTATGTGGTGTAATTAAGGATTGACATTACGGTGAAATACAGAACAAGTGCATCGAAATTTCAGAAAATAATAGGTGATCACTGATAATACGTGAAACTTGCTAAATGACTAAAGGCAGCTTGGAGTAAATGGGAGGAGCATACCCCCTCCCCCCCCCCCCCACCCCACTCTCTTGAATTTCTCGTTGTTTGGCAGTGACTAAAATAAACTACAATTATTAGGTTGTTTACTGGATTTCATTTAATTTAATAAAATGCCAGATACGTCTGTAACAGTGTTATATATATTTGTCTCCAGTAATTTTGCGTAATTATTCATTGAAATGGCTCCACTTCAGCTTTTTTCCACCTATAAACGCAAAATTATTACATTTTTTATCAGATTGCATTGAGTTTAATAAATTGCCACATTAGTCTGTAACATTAATTGCTATTAATTTATTACACTTTTTAACATTAATTGACTAGCCCTTATTTTAAAAAGAATATCTGCCGCCAATAATTTTGTGTTTATTCATTGAAAAAGCTCCTCTGCAGCGTTTTCAACGAATAAATGCCAAATTATTACACTTTTTTCAGATTTAATATTATTTGATAAACTGGTATTATCACATGTTACCAAACATTGGCAAACCACTTTCCGTTTTGATAGTAACAAGTATGTGTATTGTCGGACAGAAAATCAGTGTACATAGATTGTCAGAGCATTCTTCGGCTGAATCTATTTTATTTACATTGTCTCTCTACCTTCTTTCTACGATGCCCAAACGCCCCAGGGCCGAAACTTCTCAAGACCGAAACGTCCCGATCCCTCTTCAACTAATGTTAACCTGGGCTAGAAAGTTGGCGGTTGCTCGCCACTACTCGGTGGTTCTCTCTCCCCTTCTCTCTCCCCCCCCCCCCCCCAATGAGATTTGCGTAAGCGGGCAAAAACCATTACCGGACAAATGACTGTGCAATTGCGAGATAAAACAATACCTTCTTACCATTTTAACACATGCTGAATATTGACAGATCAATATTTACACAGAGTTTCAAAAAAATATATCTTTCACAGGGAATATCACATGAGGCACTGCAGTCTGTATTGGTTCGATAATGCTGGGTACATGACCTCCATCAACTTTACTATTTGCATTAGAAATGGTAAGGAATTTACTCTCAAAGTTTTTATTAGTTAGAGTATAATAGTGGGGTAACAATTTAAACAACTTAGCTTCAGCATTATTTGGGCCGTTTCTTTTTCTTGAAATAAAATTAAAAAAGCAAGTGGGTGAGCAAGTAACATTTTTGTCACAGTCGGTTCCAGTAATAACAAAAACACCGCCACGCAGACTACATATAGTACGTGGAGGGTGAATTACTACCAAAATACCCGCCACCACGGGAGTGACTACGAGTGTAGAGGATTAAAACCCACGGCAGACTCTCTCATACATGTGAGCAATCACTGCGATCTTGAGTGATGGAGATTAGTGACGGTACAGAAAAAGGAACAATGAAATTCAATGGTCGTGCGGTGTCACCGCGACAATGAGTGACCAAGATTATCTTGAACTAGAGGGGGTATCAGTACCCCGTGGCTCACCAAAAGGTGGCCAATGTAAAGTGGTGGCTGGAGTAAAAAAAAAAAGTTCAAAACCTGCACAGAAAAGTCCAAAATTAAAGAAAATAAGCAGCTAAAGGGTTAAATAATATAATAATAGCCCCTAAGAAGCATGCTAACATAAAATAGGAACCATGGCAATATGCTACAAGGTAAGTCTCCACTTTGAAGAAAAGAAAGACAAACCTCAAAACCTGCACATAAAAGTAAAAAAAAAAAGTATCAAATCTGTTTCAATGGGTTAAAATTGAGAAAAATACAATGATAATGTCACATTAACCACCACGGCAATATGCCAGTGAGGTAAAACTCCACTTAAAAAAAATATCAAAACCTGCACACAAAAGTCCAAAATTAAAGTAAATAAGCAGCTAAAGGGTTAAATAATATAATACTAGCCCCAAGAAGCATCCTAACATAAAACAGGAACCATGGCAATATGCTACAAGGTAAGTCGCCACTTGGAAGAAAACAAAGACAAACCTCAAAACCTGCACATAAAAGTCAAAAAAGCATCACATTTGTTTCAAAGGCTTAAAATTGAGAAAAATACCCTGAAATGTTAAGGAAACCACCATGGCAATATGCCAGTAAGGTAAAATTCCACTTGAAGACAAAATTTCAAAACCTGTACACAAAAGTCAAAAACCTGCACAGAAAAGTCAAAAATCTGTACACAAAAGTCCAAAATTCAAGTAACTAAGCATGGAAAAGGTTGAATAAAATATTACTATCCCTGAAAAGCATGCAGACATAAAAAAAAAGCAAAAAAAAAAAAAAAAATCAAAACCTGCACACAAAAGTTCAAAATGAATGAATCCGGACGGCGACGCCAACATGAGGGCTATGCCATAGGCTCACACAACTATCGTTGGTGAGCCAAAAATCATCTGATGTGAATGTAATGCATAATCCACTGTATTTTTGTACAAGTTGAAAGTCAAGTTGAAAATATTTTTCCAGTGTTACTGTCGAGTGTGAGTTTTTTAAGTAGGCCTACCAATGGCAATGGAAGCCTTCAAAATTTCAATTCCGCTGCACAGATCTGATGTTAAAGATGTTTTGACAGATCACAACAAACTACAAATTCAACAGCACATTGTTGGGGTGGGGGGGGGGGGGGATTCAATTTTTCGGCTCCAGAGCACAAAGAATGTTAAAAAGAAATAGGCCTGTATTTATATGTACATACATGTACAAACTAAAATTAATGATTGCACCTGGAAGTCTTTTCATATTTATGAACAGATTCGACTGAGCCTTCCTCTTCGGAAAATAAACTGTTACTGTACATACCGGCCTATTTGTTTATACCAGCTACAGACCCCCTAGGCCCCTACCAGGAGAGGAAAGCTCCAGCAGGAAAAGAACCAGAGATGTAGAATACTGAATAAAGGTTAACCCTATCCAAGAAAAATAATGAACTCCTGAATTGAACCCGGCCCAAAGGCCTACAATTACTGGATTAAATTCACTGATGCATTGGTAGCGAATTTCGCCAGGTAACAAGGCAATTCAAATGAACAACATATGTATGCTACTGTGATTTTCAGCAGTGAAAAGGCCAAAAACATGAACGAAATGTCGACGTGAGGCGGTTGTTTTGTGGTGAATAAACAATTGAAGAAATATGCGAAAGGGCATTTACTCTAATGAAATATGTTTTGTGGGGATAACGCAAGTTGCAAATATTCAGCGAACAGAAAACAACGAAGAATGGTTCTCGCCTTATTTGTTTATTTGTATGCTAAGAACGAAAAAGTTAATTCTAGTCCGGACACATTGAAACCAACTGAAACTTACTCCACATTCTCAATTTCTCATTGGTGAGAGATAAGTAATACTCTTCTTCTCCGTAAACGTAGCCTCCCATTTGAATTCGATTAACTTGTGCTCTTAAAGAGTTTATTTTACCCTTTGCCTGTAATCATCTTCCAACCCTGCATGGGTTTTAGATTATGGGTATGTTTAAATTGGGGGTGCCATATTTTTCATTTTATTTGGTTTCTACTATTTGTTTCAAGGGGGGTGGGTGGGTGGGTGGGTGGGTGGGTGGGGGGGAGGGGGGTGGGTGGGGGGTGGCACACAAAAATTCATAGGCCCTATTGCAGGATTTCCAGATTTTCTCTTCCTTTTTTGGGGGGTGGGGGGGGGGGGGGGGGGGGGGGGGGGTCACCACAACAGCCCAACTCGGTATTAAAGTATATATATTTATCTTACAATGAACATGTATTTTGTTTGTATTAACTCCGCAACTGTCGTGTATCCGACACCCTGATACAGATGATTGTATCAGGGGGGGAGGGGGGGGGGGCAGATACAAGCACGTCCTTTCATGTGAGTTCCATTTTTTTTATTGTTGTTCATCTGTACGAATAAATAGTTTGTTATATATTTGTCTACATTCTTGACTTATCCAGGGGCGTAGATAAAGGGGGAGAGGGGGGAGGGAGGGCAAGACCCCCCCCCCACCAGAAGTTTTGTCAGAATTTTTTGGGGACCATTTTAGGCGAATTTATGCCTAATAACATTAAAATGCTGGCTTTGGGGATAAAAACATGCCATTTGGGGTAAATTTGGGGTAAAAAAGACCAATTTTCAGTACATTTGCAGTAAACAACAGATTCTTTCTGTTTGTTTGGTTTTTTGTTGTTGTTACACTGCCGGAAAATTTTTGGTCTGTCGGAAAATTTTGGGCTTGCCCCTCCGCCAGCAAAAAGCTATCTACGCCACTAGACTTATCTCCACTATATTGTGAGATGAAATGATTATTACCATTATGTGAAATTACAAAATATTATCAGAGTGTCGCACCGGGTTCTAAGGGTAGATCACGACTCATCTTCGACTCGTTGTGATCTGCCCTTAGAACCCGGAGCTCGACTTGGATACATATTTTGTACATCCACATAATGGTAATAATCTCTATGTATTTTGTGCCCAAATCACAGTGTTTGACCCACATTGAAATGGGCATGACCTAATCTCTGTTTTAGAAGCAAAAAATGATAATGACACGAGTATTTCTTTTTTTGTTGCTGTTGTTGTTGTTTGCTACTCGGGCTAGTTAAATAATTAGTGGCTCATCATGTATAAAAATATAAAATACAATATGGCAGGCTCCATTAAATACAACTTCTGGCTCATGCTCCCATTAGGGAAACAGACTCCACCCCCCCCCCCCCCCATGGCTCCCGGCTGTCTAAGCCTCTGGGTTGGACTGCAATGTCCATAATTATTCACCGACATTTCCATTGTGCTATAGAATATAGAACAGAGGGGGAGGGGGGGGGGGGGGTATAAACTTCACAACTTTTAAACCTGCCGTCGATCCTCGTCCCTCATCTAAATAAACAGCTGCGCCATCAGCGCATGATACGCCCGTTATTAATTACAAGAGGGAACCACACAATATGAGTATACATGTGTACTTGTCAGGTTACATACAGTTAAAACTAGAAGTCCTGTCACGAATAGTGCGCTTATTTAGGCTTAATTGTGCGTTGGAATTGCGCGCAATTGCCATATCGAATGGCATCCAAAGCACGGCAGGTTCTCCTGGTTACTCATAGCAAATACATGCAATGTTTCTGCCAATGGACCTCCGGGTTACCCGGAGGTCCATTGGCTGAAACATTGCTTGTGCACAGGCCATATGTACAGAATTTGATAGCTTTGCTTGGGCCATAACGCGTACATTAACGCGCATATCAACGTGCTATTTGTGTGCATTTCATGACAGGACTTCTAGTTTTAACTGCATTCTTGCCACCAAAATATCCTGAAAATTGCTCAAAGTGCAACATGTGGAAAATTGCCTATATTTTAAATTAATAAAGTCCCATAACTCTGGAATGACAAATTGGACAGCGACACAAATCGAAAGGGAGATTCCTTCTATCAACATATACTTGCAACCAAAAAATCATGAAAATTGCTCTAAGCATTTTTAAGTTATTGTGCGCCATGTGAAAAATAAAGTCCCATAACTCTGGAATGACTAATCGAACGGCGACACCAACCGAAATGGAGCTTCCTTCCATCAACATAAACCACCTACCAAAAAATCGTGAAAATCTCTCAAAGCGTTCTCGAGTTATCATACGGCGTGTAAAAAATCAACAATTTTCTAAGTAATAAAGTCCCATAACTCTGGAATGACTAATCGAACAGCAACACTAAATGAAAGGGAGCTTCCCTCCATCGATATACACCACCTACCCAAAAATCATGGAAATCTCTCAAGCGTTCTTGAGTTATCGTACGACTTGTGACCGGACGGACAGACGGGTGGCCGGACAGCGGTATACCATAATACGACGCGTTTTTTTTCAAAACGGGTGTATAAAAATGCCATTGACACCAATCTTAACCATTGTCCAGTTGCTGTACAGCATACAATTCGCCTTCATTGTCTTTTCCTTTTCGAGTACGATAGGCCGAACTAAGTTGGCTGAGACGACGTTAGGGCATATTGTCTCGGACTTCTCGCCACGTTTTCATCGATGGCTGGTTAAAAGCTTACAAAGCTAGATTAATTACTTGGGGGGGGGGGGGGGGGGGGGGGGCACTCTCCTTATGACAGCACTGTGAAATTTCAACAATGACGAAATGAATTGATGACGTGATTAGAAATTTGTCTTCATTTTTTTTTTATTCTTCCCAACAGGCTCCCCTTCTCTCACCACGTTCTCGCAAAATCCCCAGACTTGAAATGATAAGCGTTCCTATTAACATGCACTGGGATTTCAATATTGAAATGCGTTATAAATTCAGAAAAACGCTTGGCTGCTACTGAATGTGCTGAGAATAAAATATCACAGCACACACTGAACTTACAGGAATGCTGAGCGTCGGGAAACAATATACAAGATGGGAATGGATAAACGCCGTTCTCAAAATATTTAATCCATGTCACTCGGATAAGCAATGGCTATGGTGACAGAAACAAAATTGTCACTGACATTCCGCAGTGGGTCACTGGCAGTCCACAGAAATGTCACTGCGCGGGCGTTTTGGTAGTGATCCACCCTCCATGTACTGTATATTGTGAAAGCATATTTCTTTTTCATGATATCTGGGAAATATATATTTTCTGTCAGTAAGCAGAAAGAAAAAATAAAAATATTCCAGTTGTTTAAAAGTAGCATGGCAGTCAGAAGTTTGAATCGATACCGCTGATGACTCAATACTGAAGAGTTACGGCAGCGGG